>BGPR01014916.1:10086-25680 GCA_013235015.1 Araneus ventricosus
GGTGTCGAGATATTGTGAAGCGAGAGCGCTCTTGGGGTAATGACTTCTGTCTTCTGTTTTTGTTACACGTTCTTTTGTAACCTTTTTGCCTTGCCGTTGGAAAAAAAAATGTTTTGTGATTTGAACTTGGTATTAGGGCCGCTGTGGCCTGGTGGTAAGGTCTCGCGAAGATAACTGGAGGAAGAGTCAACTCCCTCCTGTTATGTTTTGTGATTTGGACTTGGTATTAGGGCCGCTGTGGCCTGATGGTAAGATCTCGGCTTCGGGACCGGAGGATCCCGGCTCGGAGGCCGATTACACCGAATATCCGCCTTGCATGGGGCCTGTCGCATGTTAAATCGTACGTAGTAGTTCAAAGGTTCTCCAGCTGGTGTGGTGCGGAATTTTGGAGAGGGGTGCCAGTTCAGATGTCCTCCTCGTCATCTGATGGAAGTTCAAAATTAGAAAGTCCATCCTGAAATAACGCTCGTGTTGCTTCAAAACGGGACCTTAATATAGCTAAACTTGGACTTGGTGTCGAAGGCACAACATACCACCAGTGTTTTTGATTATAAAGCTTGATATGCAATATAAGACCAATAAATTAAGTTTTGTGTGTTTCCATACCTTTAAAAATAAATAAATAATGATTTCTTTGATTTTTTTTTAAAAAATTGGGCTTTTTTAATTTAGGACAAGAAAGAATAGGTCAAGTTAGAATGAGGGATTAATAACTATCGAACTAATCAGATCATATTGAAACCTTCAGGCTTATATTGATTAAACCATAATATCGATTTTGGAATAAACTATGCAAAACTCATGCGCTGTATGGAACTGAACAGAAAGAAAGTCATTATCCGATTTAAAACTGAATTATTAAACAAACGATAATACATAATCATCTTTAATGACAAAATTGCGTGCTAAGTGAACGATTATATCTCTGAAGTACTTTGAAGTAATGTTTTACACAAACAAAGAAAATAACATCTTCAATAGGAATTTGCTACAATAAGGAAAGACAATGAATCAACAAATGAACAAAAGTGTCTGGACTTAAATACGCTGCATTAGGTTAATAAAATAAATGAGTGATCGTAAAATAATTTCTCATTCTATAATATCTATTTATCTACTATTCTATATTATCTTTAAAAAAATATTATCTTCGATATTTTTCAATTTTCAATTATAAGTTTCCGTTAATTCTAAGAAGAAAAACCATTTCTGCATCTGAAAAAATATCACAAACATTTACTGTTATTGGGAATGTTAGAAAGTAAACTAAGCTTCGAAATGCTATTGGAAGAAACTATCCTTTTTGAGATATTTCTTGGGATGAGATTCCCGAAACGAAAGACTCTGTGCTAAATTAATTTTGAATCCAATCACTACAGATGTATTTAGAAAATAATGAAAAAGTTATCACTTTTTTAGAATTCAAATCAAGAATCGTAATCCAAAACTATTGATATATTTATTCTTTTCAATTAATCTTTCATTCAGTAAATATTGGAATCATATAATGCCAAAAGAAAAACAATACTTAGAGTCTCTTCTTAAAAAATAATAAACATTGAACTTAATAAATAATAAACATTGAACTTAAAAATAATGAACATTGAACTTAAAAAAAATAAACATTGAACTTAAAAAATAATAAACATTAAAAAAATCTTTTTCTTTTAATCTAAGAATTATGTTTCTAAAGGGACATGAATAAATATATTTTACTAATAGAAAATCAAAGAATTAAACTTGTTTAAGATATACTGAATCATGCACACAATATACAAAAAAGATAGAATACGAACATTAAAAGAAGAAACTGCATTTGAATGAATTCTTCCATCATGAGAATCAAATTTTAAATCAGAATATTAAATATTCATTTTTAGTAATTAAAGCAGATGACAGTTTTAACGCAGCAGAAAAAAGCAAAAGACAACAGTTTAGATTACAAAAACTGCAAGTAAATATGGGAAAAAATACTAAACATTAAAAATTAACAAAAAAGGAACATTGGTAGAATTAAAATGTGTTTAAAAGAACATAATCTTACGTTTCGAGTCTAGTCAAAGATTTCAAAGTTATTAATTTTAAATATTCACGTTGTTGGAGAATGATATCATGCTTGAAGTTATATCCTTGCAGTATTTTTAGAAATTCAAAAGTGATCTATAAAAAAGGCCTGTGGATATGTATTTGGACTGCCGGACCATAAATGCACAAATGGGATCGATGTAGCTACGTGGATGAGGCTTTATCGCTATAGAGGAAATCGAATCCGCGTTTTGAAGGCGGGGGGAGTAGGTGCAGAAGGGGATCGGAGTGCCCGTAGATGCTGAGTTTGCGGCTCGCACGGAACGGTTTGTGAATGACCTACCTAAATGGATGGGCTAAAAGGTGCAATGGCGTGGAGTGCCACCACGCTATTTACATGGAGTGTTGCGTTTGTGACTGCAAATTTAAAATTAACGCATATACTACTATAAACTACAACGACAGCCATGGAGTATTCTGATAAATGACAAATCTGTACTGAATAAAATGTTAAGTGAGGTAAATGAGAATGTCTGAAAGAATTTAGAGCAGTAAAAGTGAGAGTAATGCATTTTTGAATTTTGAAGAAGCCATCATCTTAACAAATTCCCGCTCATTGGTTTCGCGATGAAACCACACGTTGAGCATTTTTTTACTGCGCATGGGCGGAGCGTAGCGTAATTTTTCTTTCATAAATTAAGAGCCAGACATATAAGCCAACTTATATGAACGTTCTAGTTTAATATCGTTAGTATTCACAAATAAATCAGCATTGCAACAGCTGAATTGCTTTTGATCCCTGAGGGAAACAAAATGATGAGTGTTCTTGCACAAATTGATATTTTTTAAAATTGAATCTTCGAAAGTAATATTGAATTTTATGAAGGTTGAATATCCCGAATACTCACGTATACTTATAAATTAAATAAATAATTTAAATTACATCTCGATTATAACTTATACGGAGGAAAATTAGCTCGTTACCGTTCATTGGTTTCAGTGTGAAACCACAAATTTCTTGAAAATAAAAAAAATACTAAATATTTTCCCTTACATATTTATGATCAGCTACATGTCTAATACTCATTTTTGAAATAAATTTAGTAATTTTCAAAACGGAACATGTAGGGGAGGGGTACTATTTTGAAATATTTTAAGTGAAGTTTGGAGGTAGGATATCGGTTAAGTTGCCTCAACATTTTACTACCGTTCTAAACCGCGAGATTTGTTCCGAAAGAGATTTCACATAACTTCTAAGCCGGGTGTTAATTTAACCCTTAAATGCCCAGTGTTGCCTTTAAGCAACATACCCAATTTTGTCTTCTAAAATCTTGAGAATAAGACTGACGCTCTAATGCTTGTTGTTGCCAATAGGATACATACTGAAACTTTTATTAAATCAATTTACAACATATAGATGGCAGCCTGAGTGGTGGTGAAAAAATAAAAGTAAATTGATGTTTTTCTCTTGAGACTACATCTTTTTAGCTTCGTTTGTACGCTTGACAATACTATATTTTATTTTATAATATTAAATGAAATTCCTTGCCCATATTATTACTTATTAAAATTCATCTGCGTTTAATATTATAGTATTTTATCAAGGAAATTTGTTTCTGAAATAAAGTCCAGTGTTATCAGTTGGTAACAAACTGTTTTTCAGCCATAAACCATACTTAAAACAAAATAGGATTTTTAAAAGTATTTTTCCCATGTTTTATACAAGAAATGAAAGCAAAAAACCGTTATCAAATCAATTTTTTTAAAAATTGGGCTTTCAGGTGTTAATAATCTAAATCTTGAAGTGGTCAGATCGTAATTTAGTTTGATCAGGACTTGTACATGCTGATGGAGTCAATTGATGCTCTCCTGATGCACGTCAAATATTTCCTTCAATAAATCATTTTGAAACCCATCGTGCCTCTTGTAAGAGAAGAAAGAATTGATCTAATCTGAAAAAAAGTCTTAAATAATTCTCGGTAATAGTTAGTTTCGGTTGAAATTTCAAATCTTGCTAAATGAACCTAGTGTCTTTTCTCGTTATATTAGCTTGTTTATTCTAGAAAAATAACAGGTTTTGAGAAAACAACGAACACATCATATTATTAAAGTAAAAAAAGAAGATTATATTTCTTGGATTTGTCTATGATAATGAAAAATATAGCGTCTATGATTTTTTTAAATAATTTGAGCAGTTTCTTCCGGAAAACAATTTCAAGGCACCATAATTAAATTTATTTAATCTGGTCGCGGTTATGCATCAGGGAACCAAATCCGAAAAAACACATTTTGATGTGTACCACATAAAACAGAACATTATACACAAGTTTTATTGATGACTTTTTCTAAATTTTTTTCTTGTATTATATAAGTAAGCTGCTACACAACGAATGGCAAGTGTTCCAGTTTCCACGTGCGTTTGGGTAGAATTTTCAATACTACAACCGAAGATCATAAGGTGGTGTTAGATTACCAGATAGTTATGTTAACGGGAGAGATTATATAGAGAATGGTGGCGATATGCTATATCGCGAATATTGTTCATAAAAATTCGAGTTATCTTCTTCATTAAATTGGAATTAAATGACATGTTGATATTTTTGTCTATAAAATGGCAGCAGAAGTAATTTGAGCATGCAAACAACCATTGGGTGTCGAATGCTTTCACAATACAGTGATTTTTGTATTTAGCTCCAGTGTATGGGAAAGAGAATCGAGTGTGCATTTTGGACCTCTTTCCTTTGGCCGAGTGGGTATAAATTTGGATAAAAATCTACAATGTTGGTGTCCAAAACACAATCGGCTTATTTTGTTATGTTTTTGAGTTACCACATTCGCATATATACGGAAAGAGAAACAAACAGTCTGGCTAACCTTGGACCAATTTAATTCAAAATTAGATCTCCGATTTTTATGCAAAAACCATATACTAAAATTTACCCATCTAGCTTGCTGAGTTTTTCAATTATCACGTTCACATACGCACGCACAAAAGAATCGACGGGCAATCAACACGCTGACGGAGTTGCTCTAAAATTTGATACATATCTACAATTCTGGTTATAAAAACATATGCAAAACTTCATCTACTTAGCTCAGACTTATAGTATTCACATTCACACGACGGAGGGCTTTCGTGGAAAAAATATACAATTTTAGTATAAACACATTATACCATATTTCACCCATCTAGCTCGTTGTATTTTTGAAATATCATTTTCACAGTCCGACCTTTAACTTTAACTTTATGCTCCTAGAATCGAGAAGATTCCCTATCAATGTGGATGGACATATGTGAGATAAAAAACACATTGTGCTCATTTGTGGAATTATTAGAAAATTAACTCTACAAGTTGTTTACAAAGACGAGTTAGTTTGGTTATAAAATGAACTCGAATGTATAATATTAATAGATATAAACGAAAAATAATAATAAGAAAACAGAGGAGCAAATACTAAATATTAAAAAAAAGGAACAAGAGAAAACACGTATGCATACAAAATAAAACAACTACTTAATACAAAATGCGGAACAAATGAGCAGGCTAACATAACTTAGCAAGTAGAAACAGTTTACACGTAATCAATTGTATGTACAGGGTGCCCATCAGGTTGTTTACAACCCCTTCTCTTAATTTCAGAGCAACTGCAGCTGTAGCCCTAAAAGTGGTGGCTAGGTATAGTAAAGCAGCTATGCAATACGCCATGATATCACTTACAGCGCCACCTGGTTGCAAACTGCAGATTTAGAGTTCCTATCTCGTAAACGGTACGATATACCGAAAAAACCTCAAGATGTCAAAAAGCTGTAGGATATCATCGATTTGGTACAAAAAGACAACTTGTGAACATTAATGCTAAGAACAAAACGCTTAAAATGTACATTTATTTGTTTGTGATTCTCAACACTGTTACGTGACGAAACGTGTTAGAAGGAGAAGAAAAACAATAAGTTGTCACAAAATATCTTTATTTTCGGTATTCAAACTGCTCTCCGAAATCTATAATGCATATTTGGCCCCTTGTTTCAATATCACGTTGCACACTTTTTAGCATATTACGTATCACGCTATCGCAAGCATTAGTAATACGTCGCGGAAGACGATGAAATGTTTCCGGAAAGGGCGCATCTGTTTGAAGGATCATCACAGGAGAAAGACCACCGGGATCATTCTAGCCCAAAAGAGAAAATTAACTTCTTTCGTCTGCGTTTTGTCACGGTTTCGGAAATCGCGAACAAACAATGTGCATCGTAGTGTACTAAATTTTTTATTGAATCAATGAGCAAAATTTCTCTAAGATATTGCAAAAATTAAGAAACACATTCGGTATTACACAAAAAATTCCGATGCTGAATGATTTTACTAATTAGACTTTTATATTTTATGAGAATGTTTCGATTCAGCAAGCAAGCTATTTTATTAATTGAAGTTGAATGATCACCCGTTTCACATTAAAGCTCAAATTTTAGGTGAGTTGACAGACAGAGGAAATAGGCAGATGCGTAGCACAATGAACAGAGCAGGTGTAAGGTTTCTAAAATAGTACAAGCTGCATGTCTAGCAAAATTTGAAAACAATTGTAAGGGCATTAAGACCAAGGTAAGCATAAAACACTTAAATGACATTTTTAAATGTTTTTTTCAGTATTAATGTCCATAAGGTGTCTTTTTGTACTTCTACAACTTTGTAAATGATTTTTCTTCCCTATATCGCACCGTTTTCGAAATAGGAAGGATAATTCCACGGTTTACCACCAGGTGGCGCTGTGAGTGGTTTCATCGCGTAACTCATAGGAAATTTACTGTACCTAGACACCACTTTCATGACTATAGCTGAAGTCGTTCTGAAGTTAAGGGGGTGTGTAAAAAGGACTTTAATTGGCATTCTGTATGTCTTACTATTTATCACGTCTATATTAATCCAATGCCTGCCATGAAAAACCGAATGCTTAACACACCTATAGGTACCATATAAATGTTGTAAGGAGAAAAAGTTATACTCAGATATTCTAGAACGTACTGAGTCTATAATTTATGGTTTAAATAACAAAAAAGGGAAAATTCTTTAGAGATTATATGTCGATTCTACCTTTCAGTGTAACTAGAGAAAATGTTGGAAGCTGAAACATTTAAAAAGAAAAATACTGAAATAAAAAATTAACATTTCATTAAAACACGAATATAAGATAAATAACTTATTACATATACATATAAGATGAATAAAATGCAAGTATTCTGAAAGAAAAAATGAGAATATATCTCCACAACTTATGAAGATGTCAGAATAAGGTTTTTTTTGTGGTAAAACCAAGCCTTCTTGAATACGAAATAAGAAGCTACAGAACGTATAAATTGCGTTTTCCTCTAAATTCTTTTGTTTCGGTTTTGGCTCCTCGCAAAACAAAAAGAAAAACCGGTTTTTGCCCACCTGAATAAGGGAAAAAGTAAATTCTGTTCCTTTCGCACAAACGCCGTTCTCAATTTCCGACTCCAGGAACAAAAGCTTTCCGGAAGAGGATGCGCCAATTTGGCGATTCAGTGCTTCGTACTTGGCGAGCATTTCCTCCCTTCTCAGCAGAATCAACAAGTAGTTATCTCAATGAATAATTAATTGAGAGATGAAAGTGGTATTGGTTGGTAAAACAAAGGAAATTCATTCTTTTTTTAAATATATATATATACATTCTTCATTTTTAACATGAACAAAGGATTACTCACAAAGTTTAACACAACAGTAAACCATACAAATAATGTTCGATAAAATATCATTTCTAAGGAGTAATTTGAAAGCACTGTTTATTTTGAAATATTCTTTTTCACAAAATCGCTTTGTTAAGAAGCAATTTAAAAGCATTGTTTAATTTGAAATATTTCTTCCCGGAAAATCGCTTTTTTGATTGTAGTTTGTAATATTTTGTGCTGTTTAAGGAATTAAAACATGCTTTGTTTATATTATGAGCAAGATACTTCCAATTAAAATATTTCACTGTTTTTTTCCTGAAAAAGAATTCATAAAACTTTACTATAATAAACCCATAGTTACAGATTATAATAATTTCTATTCAGTTTATGAAAATATCATTTTATTAATAGACTGTAAAATTTAATTTGAAATTTACAATTTTTTGAAATTTTTTACTGTAAATTAATAGAGTAAATTTATGTTCTCTTATTCTTATCAAATACGCAGCATGTAGGATTTTAATTTTGGAATTCATTGTGTATTCTTCAGTAGGAAAAAAGACATGACATTGCAACTCAGGGTGGGGCAAGTGCAATTAAAATTTTCATGCAACTTCGGGAAATGTTAAATGGCATTTATATATTATGTTTATTTTTACAAGTGTTTATTTTACTTTTAATGGGAGAGAATCTTTTTACCAAGCACTAAAAAGTAAAATAATCCAAATCGGTAAAGATAAAGACACTTTTGTAGTACATATTTGTTATATGATAATCTGTCAATTTATAAAGAAAATCCATTGTTTAGAAGACGAAGAGAAAGAGTTAGAAATTGCTTTGTTATAAAAGTGTATTAAATAAAAATATTAATACAGCAAATAAATTAAATTAAAATAGTTTCTGAAAGCTGACTTTTATAAGGGAACTAAAAATATTTTTTAATGTTTTCTACTTTTTAATCTTTAATATTTAATTCGTTATTAAAAACAGTATGACATCTTGTAATGAATTTTTCGGAAGTTCAATATCAGGTGAGGTCACTTGTTTTGTTTCGGTCAAAATTTAATTAAATTAATCGTTTACCTGATAATTAAGTTCTAAAAATATTAAAACAACGCTCTGTCATTGATGTATAAAAGATGTATAAAGAAAATAAAATCACAGGTGTATAAAATTTCAAAACTTTAGTTCACCAGGAAGTGAGTGAAAAATTGATTATAAAATTCCATCTTTACAAACATGAAACAAATCAAATTAAATAAAGGTGTGTGATGAAAGTGATAGTAAAAAGGGTAAAATAGAATTTTTTCAATACAAAAAGGGAGAGACATCATCTGAAAGAAAATGTTTGAGTCATAATATCATTAACTAATGTTATTTTCTAACATAAAAAGTTTTAAACAGTTAGGGTTCCCGGTATCCCGGAAAATCGTAAGATTTTAATACTTTTTGTAATCCCGGGAATTACACTTGGTTCCCGGGAACAAACGCGTTCTGATATCTTGATTTATGGATAACGTAAGTATTATTTTTAAAATTGTTATTTATTTCATTTGTTAATTTAATTTTTTTGCTTGTAGCTTGATGCTTGAGTATATATCATATAAAAACATGATATTTGAACATAAGCGTTCATTTCAATGAAGGTAATTTAGGTAAGCTAAGAATTAGTGTATCGTTTTCATCAGAAAATTGTGATAAAGCAGTAGAGGCTAAGCTAAAGGAATTCGGATTCTCAAGTGAAAAGCACGTAGTTGCGTGTGATGGTGCTAGTATGATGGTTAAGTTTGAGAAAATAATGAGTTGTGAGTATCACCTATGCTAGGCACACGTCATGAAACCTGCCCGTGTTTGATGTCCTTTATAAGAAAAGAGTGGATTTAGGAGAAAGTACTGTTGAGATAGAAAATATGTCATGTGAAGAAGAAGGAGAACCTATTGATGAAAGTGAGGCGCTAATTGAAGATTTAGAAAAAGCTATAGATTTAGAATTTGAAGGCGATATAGCAACAGATGGTATGTTTCATATTTCTTATGCAGAAAAAAA
Source organism: Araneus ventricosus (assembly GCA_013235015.1). Classification (NCBI taxonomy): domain Eukaryota; kingdom Metazoa; phylum Arthropoda; class Arachnida; order Araneae; family Araneidae; genus Araneus; species Araneus ventricosus. The sequence goes on from BGPR01014916.1 coordinate 19,842, forward strand.
TTCTATGACAAATATGAATGAAACTATAAAAAAGATAAGGGGACTGTATACAGAAAATCATCCCTCAAGAATGATATTATACTAAATTATGTTAAAGCAGAGTTTGGCTATGAAAATATGGTTTATTTAGACAACTCGCTGGAATAGTTTGTTGGCAATGCTTGAAAGATTTTGAGAGATAAAATCAGCAATTTCAAAAGCATTAATTGATATTAAAGAACAACAAATTTTGGTTAAAGTAGAATTTGAAACACTGAATGCGATTGTAGCAGGCTTGAAGCCAGTAAAAATTGACCTAGAAAAACTATGCAGCCGAAACGCGGCTTTGCTGACTGCCGAAGGAGTATTTGCTTTCATTATTGGAGAGTTGAACGAACAAAACTCAAGACTCAGAATTTGCTAAGAATTTGAAATGTTTTCTGGTGTCTGAAATGTCTAAAGAATTAGTGAGAGACGCAATGTTACTTTAGTTGAATTAATGCAACATCTAAATTTTGGGAGAAAGTAGGATGCTGTTGCAGTTACTGTTGATCTTACACGTTTACCAAATAAAAACTCTCTGATTAAACAAGCTAAAATAATTATGACAAAGCTTTTTTGCGAGGAAGACGAATCACTGTCCAACTGTTTGCACTCAGAAGAAGAGAGCACAGAAACTTTGGAAGAAAAATCTTTAACGTCGAAAGCAAAATTAGAAAAAGCGATCCACTCAAAAACAAAGGTCCTACGTTGTTCAACTAGCAAGAGTTCTAGCTTGAGCAAGATAGTGAAGCAAGAATTGTAGATATTTGACTCTACAGAAAATCGATCATCAAATATTATAAAACTGGGAGAGGCTTTGAAAACAATTCTTCCAACATCAGCGGAAGCTGAGAGGGCATTTTCTGCTGCCGGGTTGTTCATAACAAAGCTAAGAACTAGGCTGAATGATAAAGCATAGATTGCTTATGTTTTCTTAAATAATACTTTAAAAATGAATAATTAATGTATTTTATTTGTATTTTGTAGCTCAATATATAAAGGATTATTAATTTTGGAATTTATGAATATCCTTGTTTTGTGTAATTATTATTTATATCAATTAAAAATTTTAAAAAAATTAGAATTTTTTTTCAAATTCTGATTCATTCCTGGGAATGAAAAAGGGAGGGAAATCAGAAACCCTAAAAACAGCTCACAATAGCTATTTCATGAAACAAGATTATACTTAGAGAAGTTAAAGAATACCTATGAAATAAGGTATATTCAATAGTAAACAAACAATCTATTTAATAGTTTACAGCATTATATTTTACGATAACGATGAATTTATTTATAAAATTCTGTAATACATGTAATAAACCTGTTTAAATCAGTTAGCTTTGATTTTCTGATATTTTTAGTTCTAAGAACACTTAATTGTGTAGGACCTCATCCGATCCTCTCTAGAAAAGCTAAAACAGCCAACTGTTATCAGTATTACATTTAATCTGAACTGGGGATTTCCTGTTTTCTTTTTTTCAGTCTTTATATAACCGAACTTCTGTTTCTTGGCAAAAGAGTACCGCTATAATCAACGTGCTGTTTATAATTTTTCTTTCCATGATGTAACTTCTCAAGATTTGTCTTCAAATCCTTTATTTAAAGCAACGTAAAATTTCGAATTTGCATAATTCCTAGGTTACAATTTGCCGTATAGAATTAAGTGTCCAATAAATACAATCAACAAATTTCTGCTATCTAATAGAAAAGGTATCTGCTATTTTTTTAAAAAAAATTAAACATTTGTGCCTAACAACATGCATACACAATGCATCATATCCCTCAAAATTTTCAAAATCAATTTTTAAGAAAAAGGAAAAATTTTGGTAAAACACGTTTCGTATCTTGACAACAGATTAGAATAGAACAGACTTAAATGAATATTATGGAGATATAATTTTTATTTTTATTGATAACATAAACTTTCAAACCATTTAACACTAGTTGTATTTGGTGACGAAATGGTTCGCCGGGATAATTGAGAGCAAAATATTTAAATAAAATATTTTATTCGCAGTTTGATCGAAATAGTCTCTTCTGCAAAGTATTTTTAAATTTCAAATTTTGATAAACTTGTAATATTTTAGAAGCCGTTCGGTTCATTGTGATAGGCCTCTGCCAACTCTTTATATCTGTCATCTCACCTAAAATTTGATCATTAATCTGAAGCAGAAATGATTAAATTCAAATTATCCAATAATTTGCTTGCTGAATCGGAACTCATAAAATATATGAGGATAGTATTGATACAAGCATGCAATGTCGCTGTCCCACAATGTTGATCTTATGGTTGGAAAGAGACATTTATAGAGGTTTTTACTATTTATCGGGGGAAGGAAGCCATCGAATCCCGACCTTGGAGACCATTTTGAAATGAATGAAGGTCCTTAAAAATACTAGAATTTTCTCGATACCTCTATTAGATGCGGTGATATACAGAATGCACTTGATCATGCCCTGTCGGGGAGATTATAAATACCCCCAGTTTCTGAACGTCTAAGAACGCATTAATAGTCTTAGGAACGTCTTCGGAATGCGAAGAATCTCTTTCGATTTTCTTCGCATTGCGAGTTGTAACGTCTTTTTTTTCTTCTGCAAGATGCGCAATGGGTTCCATTATGAAATCGTCGAGGTACATTTCCCCTATCTTAAGAGAAAATGAGTTGAGTCTATTACAGAATACTTAATGAACTTGGAAATTCGATTCAATTAGTGAATTCGAAACACAATAAAATTAGTCATGATGTAATTAATTAATCAATGCGAAGAGCAATAATATTAGAGATGACGTTTTCTATTGTTACTAATTGTTCAGACATTTTATATCATGATAGATTTTTTTTCTTGTATGCAGTATCGTATACAATGTTGTCATCAATTTATGTTTCAACCAAAGTTCATGCTGATACATGATAATCGAAAGTTTTTTGGAGCTGATCTTAGTTTTACATTTAAATCATTTTGAATTTTAAAATCCGTTAAGAATGTCTCATAAAAGCTTGATCCAGGTGTCAGCTACAATAATACTTCCTGAAATTCAAGAGAATTTTGAGATTATTTATCATAATTTTTGTTCAATAATGCTTTTTGTAATGGCTAATAAAAAGTCACGTAAAAGCATAAATGATTTGAGTGCTAGATAAATAGCAGTATGAACCAAATTTTTAAAAAGAATCACAGAAGATTCCAGAAAATCTTTATAAAGAATTTATTTTTCAAATTTAGCTGTTTTAAAATGCGATTGCTTGAAGGGTTTCTTTACCAATGAATATGGGATTTTTTTCAGTTTTCTGGCTTTAAAAATTTTGTTAATAAATCATCGTCAAAAACCAACAAATGTTTAAAATTTCATCACCGTTTTCAGTTTTCGTTGTGATTCAGAGAAAGAAAATGAAAATGCCGTCTGTTTAAAAACTTATAGAACTCACGTACTTTCAAATATAAATTTCAGAATATACTAATTATACCAACTTTGCTAAGATATTAATCCTTTCTGAGACTTATAAAAACACATACTTTTAAATAAAAATTTAAGAATTCTAATTATATCAACTTTTTTTAAGATATTGATATTACTTGATTTTTTTTATTTAAAATCATTTCGCTTATATCTGTATAAAAGTAAAAAAAGACTTCATTTACATAATCTCATCACTAATTATACCATTTACCATGCAAGAAGTAGATTGAAATTCAATAGAGTTATCTTTGACTGATAGTAAAAAATCAATTGCTTGATTTATCTAAGGCATTTGATGCAACAGTTTTTAGAGAAGATATAATTTGCTTATTTAAAACACTAATTGTATGAAAGTGACATGCCTGCTTACATCAGTATTGAAATAAAAAATTTAGTGCATATTGTAAATATCTGGGAACTAAATAAATGGACGAGTTTTCTGGTTTGTTTACTTACATTAAAAACCTTGACTTTATCTGCTTGTATATTGGACTTCCTCTTTGAAGATCCATTAACTTAGCATTACACCGGAATTACGTAGTACAGGCACTTAAATGTAAACAAGCAAACAAGAAAAGTTGTCCATTAATTCATAAAATGATTCTTGCTATCCTAAATATTATAGAAATTTTGGTTTTCAAATTTCCTCACCCTATTTTTATTAATCAGATGCAGTGTTATTTTGTAAGTGTATTAATTATTATTTGATAAACTAAGATAAAAATAATTATATTTTTTGTGAACTGCATTATTTTTCTTTTTTCGAGATTATTCGCTAAACTGACAACTGTATAAAAAAACAAGGGAAAAAATCGTTTGTTTAAACACCTCACTGTTGAAAGAGGAAATATCCCTGGTTAAATATTTATTTCTGGAATGCTATTTTTTTATATTTGCCACTGTTTGTAATTATTACTTTTTACGTTTAATTATGACTGTATTAAATTAATTTAGAATTCTGATTGTAAATGAAGATCTTAATTCATGCAAAGCCAGCTTGAATAGTACAAAATTAATTAAAATTCTGCAATATTATGTAAGTAAATTTCTTTTTATTTATATAGTTTCTGGGCTTCTTTCTTTTAACTGTGAAGTTTTATCTGTAAGTAGTAAAAATAGTTCGGCCTGTGAAATTGCTTAATATTGCTTTGGATACAATTTTCTCTAATATTTGTGTACTGCTTTTTTAATTGACCTGAAAACATTGCTAAACACGTTATTTTTAACTAAAGAGACACGTGATTAGCCTATTTGAAAATCTAGGAATTCGATGAGAAACGTGAAATCCTTTAGTAGAAATATTTCTATAAATAAAGGTAAATTATCTATTAAGTCAATTCACGTGATTTCATAGTCACGTAACTGTGATGCCCGCCATATTGCGGAGTCGCGCAATTTTTCTTCCTGCAAAATAAGCATTGTACACCCAAATAAAATTGGTGATGCATATTTGACGTGGGTCACGGTAATTGGAGTTGACTTTATTGAGCCAAAAATGCAGTTGAATTGATAACGAACCAAACAATTTCTTTCATATTTCTAATAAAGAATCAGGACCGCGGCGGCCTGGTGGTATGGTCTAGGCTTCGGGGCCGGAGGGTTCTAGGCTCGAAACCCGATTCCACTGAAGATCCGCCGTGTATGGGGGCCTGTTGCAGGCTAAATCATACGTAGTAGCCAAATGTCCTCCCGCTGGTGTTGTGCGGAAGTTTGGAGAGGGGGTGCCAGCTAAGTTGTCGTCCTCATCATTTGACCGTGGCTCAAAATTACGCAATCCGTCCCAAAATAGCCTCGTGTTGCTTGGAAACGGGACACTAATATAAGTAAGCTAAACTAACAGCTGAGAATTCCTGTCTTTTTCACATTTTTTCTTACCAGGCAAATTATAACAAAAACTCCAACCATAAAACTTGTAAGTTAATGTGTTTGCGAAACAAGAAAGTTCTGTCAATGAAATAATGATGGAAACAATAATAATATTTTTTTAATACTGTAACTATCTCAATTTTGCCTACCAACTGATTTATTAGATTTAAATACGATACCGATTAAGGAGCATACTTGTTTGGGTCGAATCTCTAGCAATTCATATTATCTCTATTGACAGGATGTTGGACATATTTTTTTATTGCTTCCATTCTTATATATTAAGAGGTGACCAAAATTCAGATTGATAGATTTGGACATTGACCCTTTTCTACCTAAGTACAGAAGTATAAGATGCCGTAATAGTGTGGGTTATCAATGTGAGTTGATGTAAAATGTAACGTGATAACTAAGAATTTAAATTAGTACTATTTATCTTTAACTTTTGCAATCTTTTTAAAAATTAATTTTGTTCAAGGTGCTGTTAGTTCA
>BGPR01014916.1:25690-37974 GCA_013235015.1 Araneus ventricosus
GCAATCTTTTTAAAAATTAATTTTGTTCAAGGTGCTGTTAGTTCAGATTGTTTTTCGATGACATTTATAAAGTAATCCAATTTCGGATTACTACTTGAATTATCTACAAAAAATGGCCAGAGGTATCATTGAGTTGTTAAATTGAATGAAAAAGTTCATTATCTTTTTGAGTCGATAATCATAAATTCAATAATTAATTTGTTCAGACTATTCATTTTTGTTATTCTTTCTAAAAATTCTTCTATAAAAGACTGAGTCGTATCAATTTTTTTCACTATCATTCTACGGCCCATATTTTACCAGATGATTCCTCTTCATTACTCCCAAAATTTACCAACATTTACAGAAAAGGTATTTGGGAAAGTTATAAACGGAATAATACGATCTAAAAGTGAATGGAAATCGCTGATGTCGGTCTGTGAAACCGGTTTCTGAGGGGGAAAACGTAATTTGTCTGAAGTTTTAACCTTTTCAAGTTCACTACATGTTTAATTTTGAAAATTACTAAATTTATTTCAAAAATATATAAAGGAAAAAATTAAAATTTTTTATTTTCAAGAAATTCGTGGTTTCACAGTGAACCCAATGAACGGTAACGGGCTATATTTCCTCCGAATAGGTTATCATCGAAATGCTATTTAAATTATATTTAATTTATAAGTATACGTGAATATTCAGGATATCCAACTTTCATAAAATTCAATATTACTTTCGAAGATTCAATTTTAAAAAATATCAATTTGTGCATGAACCTTCATCATTTTATTTCTCTTAGAGATCAAAAGCAATTTAGGTCTTACAATGCCGATATCTTTGTGAATACTAACGGCATTGAACTGGAATTATTATATAAGTCGGCTTATATATCTGGGTCTTAAGTTATGAAAGAAAAATTAAACTACGTTTCGTCCATGCGCAGTTAAACAATGCTCAATGTGTCGTTTCACTGCGAAGCCAATGAACGCGAAAGAGCTAATGATTTCATGGGTATATATTTTTATTCATATGTTAAGAGTTTCCATACATTTTAATCATAGGATATTTGTAATACTTTTCTTTATTTTTCTCTTGAATAATTATTATTAACGTGTTTCTACACGTCTTAGGGCTGTAGAAAGAGCTCCTTGAAATTAAACAATGTCTTAAATGCAGGTTAGAAAGAATTGAAATATATATTAAAGATTACTGAGGTTAAAAACTAAATACTGTTTAGATGTATAAATTGCTCTTAGAAACATCAGGAACATCTTCAGATCTATTTAAGAAACTATTGACGGATATGCGAATTGATGTTCGTTAATCCATTGTTTTTAATAGGAGACACTAATTCTAATATTTGGACAATTTACGCAGTACTATAAGATTAACAAAAATTAAAGTTGCTTGAATGTTTTGGATTCTGTAACAATATGTAATAACATTGCTATTTTTCGAACAATTCGTGCAGTAGTGTAAAATAGCAAATATTAAAGTTAAATGAATGTTTTGAATTCTGTAGCAATGTGTAATGACAATGTTATTTTTCGAACAGTAGTGGAAAATTAATAAAAATGAAAGTTAAATAAATGTTTTGGATTCTATAACAACGCGTAATAACAATGCTTATGCATGTATACTTTAAAGAAGTATGTATGTTTCTTCCCTAAGAAAAATGTTTTCAAGTGTATTACTCCAAACAGCATTACGAGAATACCATTAAATGCACTGGTTATTTTTTTAATAAAATACTACACCTTTGAATTATTTTATTTTATTATATGGCTTAAAAAGTAAATGGGAATTAAGACAATGTGTTTTTTTCCTCAGGCCCTCGATCCTTTAAAAGAGCACTCTAAAACAACGAGTAGCATTTCCCGTACGTTTCGGCATGAATTATGACTTTATAAGAAAGTAATGTGCAGCATAACACCGAAATTTCGTCCGAAAATTGTAGTTTGAAAATGTTCTATTATTTTAACTTCTTCATCTTCAAAGAAATCGAAATTATTGAAACGTACGTTTTCGTATGATAATTCATGCATTACTTGTGGCATTGCAAAGTTGAAGTGAAATAATATTTGGGTTTTTGTAATAACGGGAGATAAGTGAAAAACATTAAAAAATTATTTTGAGCTTTAGAACTATAACTAACATTAAAAGTCGATACTGTGTGAGTCAAATTGAATATTAGATCATATTTTACAATTTTAAATGTGTTAAAAAATCACAAAACTCTCTTTTTCATTTTAGAAACCTTTTTATCCACTTTTGGCAAAGGAAGATTCCATAACTTTCTGTATGCTATTTCTTTCAATGAAAGAAAGAAGGAAATTGCCCATGGCTACTTATGGCGGAGCCCGCAAGATGGCTTGAGCCCATCGAGAGGCGTGCACCAATCTACTTAAACCGCCAATCCAGGGCGCTGAAAATAGAAGGCAACTCAGCCCTCGCATAGAGCACACTGCTCGAACAACCCTCTGTGATGGAGAACTTTCGGCCGGAAAGTTTTTTCTGAATTGAGTACAGTGCAAGTTATTCGGGAAGGTGTGTTAGTGTTTCGCAGTCGGGGAGATGTCTTTAGTTTGTACTTTTTTGGAAAAGAAAGGTATTGTGTGAAAAGCATTTTTTAGAAATCGAAACTTTGTGCTTTTTGAGTGCTATATTCTCTTTGAAGAACTATCATCTAAGAAAGACATTTGACCCTGAGAGTAAAAGTTTTTGTTTTGGTCACAAAAGTAGAAGGTAAGGCATTAATTCGTTACATCTTCTTTGTTTGAAATTTATATTAAAATATATAGTGTCGAAAATAGTGGGATTAAAATTATTAATAAAACATATATCAATTCAAAATTCAATGCGAGTTTTAAGAAAAGAGAAATTATTATCCAAAGAAAATTTTTCCAAAAGACAGAAATAATTTGAAAATATTATCGCATTTCTTTTTCTTGTCAGTATTTGCAACAAAAGTTTTACTTGTTGGTATACTTAATCGTTCCAGTTTTGATAATGGTCATATATTTTAATGGAATAATTAGAGCTTAAATTAGATGAAAGCTCCAAAGAAAAAGGATTTAGATCTTAACATTTGCTAAAAATTGTTCTAACTCATTTATGTACCAAAATATTTTACTTAACCTTTCGATTGTGACATTTTCCCAACTTTCGATTATATTTACCGTTCTGATTAACATAGCGTATTTCAGTTAAACGAAATTTATATTAAATAATTTTTTTAGAACAAGGATTGGGATATATTTGTCCTCTCCACAGTAAACAATAAAAATCTTATTATAAAAGAGAAATCACTTTTCATGAAGGAAAAACTATTTCTTTCAATGGTAAGTAAAATAAAATATGCAACACAATAATCGTAAATTTGGAAGCATTAATCAATCATATACGTTCTCTTTGACAAACAAAAGGTTAAACACTGGTTAAATTAATTTTCCCTCTTTTCTTTAAAGGAACAAAAGGAAAGTGGTATGATTTTTTTTATCTAAATGGAATGACCTAACAAACAAAGATGTCTGTGTAGGTTTCAGTAAAGAATATACTACTGTTAAGTAAAGGTATACTTAAAAATGGTAGCACATTTTTGTTTTATTCTAATGTTTTCTTTTTGTTTAACCCTCTGAGCGATTAGTTTTTTGATGTACTAGCTTTCAAGTCTTGAAAATTTGCTTTTAAATTGAATAATTTGATCTTTATTGCATTTAGTCAAGTCTCTGAAATCTTAAGAATATTTTATCATAGTAGTTTAAGAAACTATGTACATGGACATCAGTATCTGCTTCTTAACCAAATATGAAAAATACGTCTGAAACGCTTAGAGGGTTAATTTTGTTTCGTATTTTCATTTTCCGCACATTAGTTCAACTGTTACACAGAATCAGGAATTTAAATTAATTCATATTGTACTGCTCTCCTAAATATTTCACGACCAATAAAATCTAAAATTAACGTTTCTGGTTAATATATTTTTGGAAACAATTTTAGCAAACGCAATTTTAGTCAAAAAATAATAATAACATTTTAATTAAAAAGGCTAAACGTAATAAAATATTATTTTCATCATACACTGTATTAAAAAAATTATGTTTTCGATTCAGTAACTTGCATACCCATTTACGCGCTTTAGCTTTATTTATCGTCGCATATTTTGATATGTTTTCAATAAAAATCTCGAGAATTTCAAAAATTTAGAATACTGGTTAGGCATTTCAAAGACCTGACTTCTCAGTTCGATCTTGGCTCAAATAAATAAATCTTCTTTTGGGGGGTATGTTGTACAGAGGATCATTTCAATTTTTATGTTAAATATTTTTTAAAAAGCACAAAATTTGGAATTGAAAAAAGTGAAAGTTGCAATCATAACAAGTTCCAAATTAAAAGAAAATTTATCTTAATAAAATTATTTTATAGCAGTTCTCGAATAGATAAAACCGTGAAGCTTTGAAACCTATTGATCAATATTGACTCCAAATTGGCTGGCTCGATTTCATTTAGCAGTTTTGTGTGCTCTAGGGTGGGTGTGAGAAGGCTGACTTCTAATTCTCATAAGATTAAACTTTAGTAATACGGAGTATTTTACAGTAATCGGAAAAAAAATCGTTAAATAAAAAAAAAATTGAGTGAGCTCGTTATCATTAACGAAATAAAAATGAATATTAACAACTGTGACAATTTTTTTACATTAAAGCTTTATACAGTAAAAATCCGTTTATAACGAAACAATATTGTAGGTACCTGGAAAAAATATAGTTATAGACTGGCTATCGTTATAGACATTTCGAGCATTTGCGGAGGCAATGCTTATATACGTGTGCATGTATTATTTTATTGCGCTTATTTATTCATCTTGCAAGTACTCACTGATATGAAACAGTATTTTATTTTTAAATTATTTTGTCATATTTTTAAGAATTTGAAAGTGAAAATTTTATTTTCTCTGACTATAAAAGCATGCATAAAAGGGAGATGAAGACAGACTTTTATTTCATAATAATGTCAAGGTTCTACGTTATATCTTCAAACGCCAATGTTTTAAGCCGCCCCAGCGGAACCAGGGATGGGAAAAACCGACCGGTTTTAACCGAAAACCGGTTTTTTCGTTTCGGTTAACCGGTTTTTCGCTTATTTTTTTGTCCCGGTTATAACCGGTTATTTTTTAAATTCCAATAACCGGATAAAAAAAACCGGATTGGAAGACAGACTCGAATTTAGGTTAGATTAGACTAAAATTTACCAAGTTATGAAGCGTTGAATATCATCCTCTTAGGCCAATCACCGACAACCGCTTCCTCGAGGCGTCTGTTTGTTGGCGGATTTATGAAAGGGTCTTCATGAACAGATAAATATTAGCCAATGGATTGATTTCCTTTAAAAACAATTTTAATAAAGCATTTTGTCCACAAACCGAATTTGTTTTTTTATTAAAAAAAACAACCGAAAACCGGTTATTTTAAGTGGTTATAATCGCCAGGTTAAACCGGAGGTGAAAAAACCCTGAATTACCGAAAACCGGTTATTTTCGCAACAACCGCCATCCCTACCTTTAACAAATCAAATGCGAACTTCAGTCAGCGAGCGGTCAGTTCGAAGAGCTAACTGCGAATGAACAGGTTCGACAGGGGAAGCCGAAGAAGAGTCAATAATATCTGTGCACACATTACAATCATTATAGCAGTCCCCGATTCCTCTGTTACAATATAACACAGTGCTTCCGAACCGTTTTGGTTGTGCAGACCACCTGTTGTGTAAAAAAATATTTTGAGGCCCACTAACTGAATATACAAGTAAAAAAATACAACACGCATATATTTATATATATATATACAGGGTGTCCACACTTATCGTGGTCCAATTGCTAATTTCTAAACCGTTAGAGATAGACAAATAGTTCCAATTGGAAAAATGCTTTAAATGAAGGGAAGAATTATAATATATGTTTTTTGAGTGAATAAATATGTTCCTGAAAAAGTTACGAAATCTAATTTTTTATGCAGTTCCCCGGTCCTATCAATCATATTTAGTGAAATATTTTTGACACTTTAACATTTTAAACAAAAAAGGCCCACTCTTTTGCGACTAAAACTGTGAGAGTTATGGAGCTTTGAATATCGCTGACTTATACCACTTTACACCATTTCAATGGCCGACTTGAAGGCGATTCACCAATCAATACGCAGCAGTTGCTAGAGGAGGCCGCTGATTGGTAAAAATCATGAAATTCGAAGCTCCATAACTCGCTCAGTTTTAGTCTCTGAAGAGTTGGACTTTTTTTGGTTAAAATGTTAGTGTCAAGAATATTTTACTAAATATGACTAATAGAATCTGAGGAACCGTATGAAAAGTTAGAATTCGTAATTTTTTCAGAAATATATTTAGTGACTCAAAAAACATAAAATATAATTCTTCCCTTTGTTTAAAGCATTTTCCAATTGGAACTATGTGTCTATCTCTAACGGTTTAGAAATTTGCTATTGGAACACGATAAGTGTGGATACTCTGTATATTAGGTGCCCTTATATGCTAGTAATTAGTGAAGCACATTGTAAAAGGAATAAAAATATATTGTTTTATAAAGCAAGAAACAAGTGAAGACTCTTGAAGCTCCCCTGTCTTTGACTCTTGACTAGCATTTCGGGGCCCTTTAATACGCTATCCGAGGCCCACAAGTGAGCCGCGGCCCATGGGTTGGGAACCACTGATATGACTCCGTTTTTGAGCCCAGTCTCCACCATTCTCTTGGACACATCCTTCACATCCTGGACAATAGGGTGTCGCTTTGTAAGGGAAAAAAATTGGGACTGTATTGTACCAGCTTTCTACGGAAGTAAAATTATCGTTATGGACAGACGCATCTACAAAGTGATTATCGCTGTATACATGCTCAGAATATATTGAGTGAATAGGAATTCCACCGGGGCCAAAGAAAATATCCTAACAGACAAGTTTATAGTTATAGACAAGTTTATCGTTATAGACAAGTTTCACTGTAATATTAAAGTCATTCTGGAGTACTTGCAGTCATAACTTAATGTACAAGTTGCTCCTATTGCGGCTTTTACAAAGAGAGAGAGAAAATCGAGAAACGAATCTCAAAAATAAAGATGTTTTATTTTTAATGTAGAAACACAGTATAATTTCTTTATGCTTTTCACAAATAATCAAAGTCGCTGCAGTTAATATTGGCAAACTGCTTGAAACACATTTTTTGTGAGCCCAAAATAGTTATAATAAAAAGAATTCAGGCAATGTAATAAAAGTTAATACTATATGAGCATATTTGTATTTTGAAATTAACATGAATATCAAAATAAGTAAATACTAGCGGGGCTTTCCCTCGACTTCCCCGTGAAGCACCGCTTTGGGTTACTGGGACAAACTGGCTTTGCCGTCCCTTAAACGAAGAAAGCTATATAATAAAAAGAAAGAAATGAAATTAATAACTACGACTTCGGTATTATTTTTAGCTTATTATTTTAAAACGTAAGAGAATTTTGAAATTTCAACAATTGGATACTAAAATTGAATATATTTCTAAAAACATGAAATCAAACATATATGGGAAGGATTTAAAATATGCCCGTTGTTATTCGTTAAGTATTTCTTTCAATTCTTCGGGTAGAAATCATCGAGCTGCAATTTAAATTACTTGTTTGATTTATAAGTATGCCTGAGTATTAGGGATATTCAATCTTTATCAAATTCTATAAAATTATTTGAAAATTCAAGTTTAAAAAATATCAATTTGTGGAAAAACCCTCATCATTTTGATTCTCTTAGGAAAAAACAGAAATTCTGCTCACTGCGATGCCGATATCTTTCTAAATCCTAATGGTTTTCAATTGGAATTTTTATATAAGTTTCTTTACATATCTGGCACTTAAGTTATGAAAGAAAGATTACGCTACGTCTCGCACATGCACAGTAAACTATTATTTTCTACAAATACTCATATTTCGTCTCAAGTTCAAAGTATGTACTTCAAATTTTAATAAAGTGCTTATCTAACATATTGTCAAGTATTCTGTAAGTTTTGCATGATTTGGTTGAAAACTCGACATGTTATAAGCAAAAAACATGGGGAAAATTTGGGATTTTTTCAGAAAACTTTATGACTTCCAGAATATGCGTGCTACATTTACGAAAATGCACGTAAGAAATGTGCATATTAAGAATAATCACTGATGAAAGTTGCAAATCATTATCAGCTTCCTGTTAAACGCTGGCAGTCGAAATCCCTTTTCGTCTTCATCAATCTCTGGTCGGTCGCCTAAATGCCTTCGTGACTGAATCTTCACAGTAAAATGTGAGTTCAAGCCTATTCAGGACATGTCGAAGTCTAAGTGCAGTTCCTCTAGACTTTCTGGAGAAATTCGAAAAAATAAGTAAATACGAAAGTGTCCGGATGCTTTTGATCATATAGTGCATATGTCTAGACATATATATGTCTAGACATATAATTTGAGATAGTATAACAGATAAAGAAAACTGTCCTAAAGTTTTTCTTCAGAAAATATATTTACATAGTGAATCTATTTTCATAGTGAATATATTTGCATAGTGAATATATTTCCATAGTGAAAATATATTTTCATCAGAAATATTTTGAGGACATTTTGCGATCAATAACCCTAAATGTGTAATACGAAGAATATAAAGTAATTAATATTAACTCTTGTAAAACACAATGCCTGATTTACTCTAAAATGCAGTGAAAATTTTGTAGAAGATTTTCTATTTTAGAATATTTCATTTTAATATTCAGCTGACAGCATTTCAGAGCATACTGTTTTCTGTCGACATAGAATATAGTGAATTGAAATGGTTAAAATACTAATGGTACAATTAGCGTTCAAAATGTGAAAAATCGGCTCGAACTGTGATTTTGTTAAAACTTTTAATCTTTTATTAACAGACACATAACCAGCAACTGTTTGGTAAAGAGAACGTTTTCGATATATTTTATTCGTTCGCTCAATATAAGCATTTTTTATTGTTATTATGGATTGTTGTACAGACATTTTTATTATATTTTTAGCATTTTCTGGAAATGATGTACTTCATGCGCATAATTTTTTAGTTACAAATCTGAAACTTTTCCCTTGTATTGTATAAGCATACATCGATAGATTTTTTTCATTTTTCATTTAAGATTTTCTTTTTCTTTTTGAGGGCCTCTTGTATTATTCTAGTAGTTTTTGCAAACATTTTTTTTTAAAAAATCAAGCAATTCTAGATTTGAACCCCAAATAGCAATTTTGATTATACTATAAAAACAAAACATTGAGTAGAACTAAAGTATTTATTTAAACCATCTGGAAAAATAGTTTTAGGTAGTATTTTAATTCGTTTGCAACTATTTGAAATCGTATAATATTTTAATACATTTATTTATTTCAAAAAATCTAGAATTCCCAATAAATTTTGTTGAATGTCTTTTAACAACATAAGAAAGATATAATATACTTGTCATGAAACTTTCCGAGCAATAGCTCGGAAATAGAAAGATGATGTTTGAACTCCCATTGTGCCCTAAATTAGCTCTTCGTGAGATTTTTTCAAAACTCATACCGCAGCTGAATGTCGTGATTTTCCAGCTGCAAGATAATAACATATTAGTGACTACGGATTGTATGCTGGAACAACAGTATAAATAAATTTTCTATGAGCGCATTCAGACGGATCACATTCACTCTGAGGAAGTTAATAGACCTTATATTTCGTGTGTGAGGAAATAAGCAGACTAGGATTGCAATTCGAGTTCCAACCGAATCCGACTATAACTGAATATATATACAGTAGAATCCCGGTAATCCGAACTAATTGGGACTGATCTCTCTTCGGATTCCGGGAATTCGGATTATCCTCGGAAATTCGGTAAAATATTATTTATATATCCAATGCAGTACAGTATTAACTTTGGGCGCTCTGTGTTTGTTTTCTGGCATAAGAGCCATTTCTGGCTAAACTGCGCCATACAAATGGTAAAATTTTAGCGAATCCATATTAATAAAGATAAAGGGTAAAATGGATAGACTTGAAGTGAAAGACAGAATGGTAAAGAAAAGAATAAGAGAAATTAAACACAAACAGAAAAACAAAGATGATAAATGCACGTATAAAAGCCAATAGCCTTTAAAAAATTAAAAATGTTTGGGTGGTTGGGTGCTCTAGGAAAGCGTACGGAAAGAGAACGTTGCGATTCGCACGGTATTGTGGCAAAGGTGTTGAGGGTAAAAAGAAGATATATGAGTTTAGTTCTGCTGATTAAGGTGCTGTATTCATTCTTAAAGACCACTTCAAATACTTCTTATAAGTTAGGAATAAACATTAGCTTTGTTTCTGATTCGAAATTGTTTTTTCTCCTTCATTTTTAGTAAAAAGTTTTCAGGGAACTAAAAAAAATTGTTCGGATTATCCGGAATTTCGGATTACCGGGGTTCGGATTTCCGGTGTTCTACTATACTGGCTAAAAGCACTCATTCATGCTGCTTCACTATTTCTTTATCAACGGAATTTCATTTCCCTACAATACAGCATTCTGATATCATCATATAAATCGGTGGTGCACAACCTGCGACAGAGCTCCTACAACACGGTTTTCATATAGAACGACTTAATAAAAATGGACAGCCTTATAAAGCATCCATTATTCCATCACACTGTTATGATTGAGCTAAGTCCGTTAGTTTCGCTTAGCGCTGTGGTTTCAGTACAACTCGAAGCTATTCAATCTTGTTACAGGAGGACTGAATGTGCTATATGAAATTAGGTATTAATGAAACTGGTCAGTATAAATGATGCTTTAACTCGAGCTGTTAAATCTCGAAAAACACTTCATATTTTTTCGTCATATTCCTTCATTTTTAATTTTTACTAAATTTCCATATTTATTTCGAAGAATATTCTATTTTGAAGATCAAAAATTAGTTCTATAAATCCAAAATTTATTTCAAACTACCATCTTTTATGACAAACTCTATATATTCATTGAAGGTAGTTATCCTGTTGAAAGATATGTGAGTGATAAAATTTATACAGAATATTACAAATTTGCCAATACGGATGACGAAGTAGATAAGAATCAAATTTACAACAACAACAGAAGAAACTTTAAAAAGAAACAGTAAAGCCCAATAATTATTTGGGAATATTTCTTAAATCACGGAGAACAAGGATTTGTTACTGTTACTGATCGCAAAAAAAGAAAAAATGATGTACTTCGTTCAGTTACGTATTGCTCACTATTGAAACCGTTTTCACAAAGAAAATGAAAATTATCGCATTTCAAGCAGATAGTCATATATTCGCAATCTCGTTGATGAATCTATACATCTCTCTATTTTTCGAATACATATTTGAGAGATATATCAAGATATTATAGTCTGTACTTTCTATGTTTCTTCGGTGTATAGGTTTGTGCTTTATCTTGTAACAAATAAAAATACTAATAGTTGTAATAATTAATATAGTATATCTTTTTTCTGGTACTGCTGAATGGGTCTAGAAAAGAAAGTATCTACCCTTTCGTCTATATAAAATATTGCTTATCAATCAATGAATGCATAATCACATATATTTAGCGACATGCCACATTTAGTACTATAGCACATAATCTAAGCGTAAAATATGAATTATGTTCACATTCATTTCCATGCGAATATAATACAGATATATTTTTAAATGTTTGAAGGAGATAAATACACCAAAATCATTTCAGCAAAATGAATATTGTGACTGTCAGAGATTGATTTATGATCTTATACTTTGTATAATTATTATCGACCTTCATTTATTTATATAAAAAAAAACTGTTTCTGTTTCTAAAACTCGTGTCGAAGTAAAGAGGTTGCGATATAATTCGAAGGTAAAAAAAGAAAAAGTCGGTTTTAAAAAAAACGATTATTAAAAAGCAAACAAGTCGGTTTACAAAAAAACGATTATTAAAAAGGAAAGAAGTCGATTTACAAAAAAATGATTATTAAAAAGAAAACAAGTCGGTATGACGATTATTAAAAAGAAAACAAGTCGGTATACGAAAAACCGATTATTAAAAAGAAAACAAATCGGTATACGAAAAACCGATTATTAAAAAGAAAACAAGTCGGTATACGAAAAACCGATTATTAAAAAGAAAACAAGTCAGTTTACGTACGTATATTCTTATTATAACAATATGTCAGCTTGATATCAAAATCTGTTAATTTATTTTTATAAGAACTAAAACATTTAGCATGAATTGAACCTTCCCATCAATGAAAACAATTTCTCAGAGTATTCGTTTACTTGTTCTTTTT
>BGPR01014917.1:0-37973 GCA_013235015.1 Araneus ventricosus
TCTTGAAAAAATCATGCTTTTTCTAAATTTTCTCATTTTCCGCGAAAATTATTGCATATTTTTTCATACTTCATAAATTTTATTTTCGTATAGATTAAAATGTAATGTAAAAATAAAAATCGGTCAAAGGTCTCTCGGCATAATTAAGTTTAAGATTTTAATATTATTTCTATAATATTTTATTCTTTGAATATATTGATCATATTCTCCTACCACATTGAAGAATTCTTTCCAATGTGTATATAATGAGTAATATTCGGAATTATTGATCCATTGTTTAAGTGAGTCTAGGCTGTTTTCATAAGACTCATAAGTTTCATTATATGCTGTTTTTATGACCAGGTCTTCATGTACATAATTTCTTTGTTGAGTTCCAATTTTTTTTATCAAATTAAAAATTTATCGTTAGTTTTATAACAGGGATTTTCGCATCGAAAACTAAAGCTTGATGTGATATTTTAGCCATCTGAAAACAGCGTATTTATATTTAATTAAAATACTCTATAAATGATTATAAAATGCACATTGATCAATTATATGTCCATTACCACGGTCAATAATATGATCATTCATTAAAATTTATTATGATTTTTAATATTTTACACATGGATCAACTAACCGAAAAAGCTGCGCAAAAAAGACAACTTTTATGTTGTTGGAAGTATGGTTATACAGATAGCATTACAAAAACATTTACAATGCCAATATGGGCAAATTAAAAATGTGCTTTCTAATTTATTAATGAAAATCATATTGCAGTGATAATTTATTTTTTCTGAAATAGTATTTTTTCAAGTAACTTTAAATGAGTTACAAATACTATTGATGAAGGCAAATGATTCTGTAAAACTATTAGTAACCTATTAAATATATCATTCAATTTGTAATATAAGTAGTAGTATAAAGAAGTATATTAATAATACAGGCTGGTAATAAATTATTGGATCCATTTCAAAAATAAATTTTTAAAAACTAATAATGTAACAACTACGTTTTTTCATTCAAATGAAAGAACAAAAAAAAGTTTTTTTTTTTCTTCTGATAGATGACTATGGCTTACAATTACGACGTTCTAAATTTGTTACAGCTAGAGATTTCCATATGCAATGGATACCGATCAGCAGGAGCCGATGCGCGTTTTCTGGTTTCCGTTTTTAATTTTTCTTTAATATCTCGAAAACTATTCAGTTTTTGAATTACAATTGATTTAATAAATTAAAGAGCGTATAATTCCCTACAAATACATCCTTTATTTTTCTTCTAGCTTTAAAAATTTCGCAAATAATGGCTCTCAAATATGGGAGATGTCTAATAATTTATGACTCCCTAGACCACCGTAACGGCGCGTTACCTATCTTAAAAAAACATACACTGACAAGCATGCGCTCGCATTAAAAAAAATGTACTTGTAACATTATTAGTTTTGTGTAATTAATTTTTGAAATGGGTGAAATAATTTATGATCACCCTGTATAATAGCAATTAATTAAAGCAGTATATAGTTCTATTGCATCCATTAAAACGTATTCTATTACTTTTCGTTATTCTCTTTATGAAATACATTGTTTCTTTTATTAATATGTAACACTAAATGAATTTTTATGAGTTTTAATTAGAATGCTCTTAAAGTCGAAGTAGATCTGCTTTAAAAGTGTAATTAGTTTTTAAGCAGAAACTTTTAATTCCTTTAAATATTGTATTTCTTTTCAAATATATTTACTAATAAATCCGAATAAAAAATATAGTATTAATATATTTTATTGGTATTGTTATTAAACACTTACACTCCAACAGGATAAGACATATTTAGATAGTAAAGACCCAACAGAATTTCAAGCGGAATTTATAAGCAACCTGCAAAAGAATAATATTCAATTAGCAAAATGAAAAGTAAATAATTAAATATTGACGGTGATAAACTAAACACCTAGAAACAATACTTTACAAAACGCTTTAATTTTCTTGAACTAAACTTGATTGGCACTTTTTTTTTGGGGGGGGGAGGGGCTAAGAAATTGTCGCATATTATTTCCCAAATCATATCTCAAATAATGGCCCAACAGAATTCAACAGCACAGCGATGGGGATTGGGGGTGGCAAATGAGGTATATATGCCCGAACACCAGACATAGGGGGTCGCCTGGATGACGCAATATTAGTGAGTTTATTTCACTTTTTAAGGCCAATTATGTAGAGAGGAGGACTGAAAAATGCATTTTGCCCATGGCGCCATTTATCCTAGCTACTCCACTTATAGAATTACTCTCGAATTCGTTAGCAAGCAAGTAAGAAGCGGGAAAATTTCGCACACGAAACTTTCTCAGAGGGGGAAAAAAATCCTCTCATTTCAAATTAAAAGCAGTCTATCGTGAGACACATGGTAAGAGAGGATGGATAATTTGAACAAGATGAGAAGCTAACCGCAAAAAAATGAATCTTCTGCAAGGAGCAGCCAACACCAAGCGAAAGGCGTCTAGGACAAGGTTGGCGACAGAGTTCCTTATGCCCTGACACATGGCTGAACCAGAATAAAGAGACTTCTCTCTTGGTAGCATCTGGGAAGGCAGAGATGATGTAGATCGATAAAAATCGTCGCCGGACTAGTCACCCCCCCCCCCCTTCGGGACTCGCTCCCCTCGTGTTCCGAAATTTGGGAGTCGTTTTGTTCCCCAGGAGCAGAGTTCGACAGTTTTTAGGACCAGGTTGACGCCACGACCAGATTCTGCAAGACGAAACTAAATACTTTTTTCTCTAATGCATTTTTGGGGAGAATTTCTCACTTATGAGAAAAAAAAGGCACGCAAAAAAATGTGCATTCCCTCCCTCAAAAGACAAGTAAATGCCGACAGAAAATATGTGCATTTACTGTGACAGAAATTTGTGAGTCAGAGACGACTTGTATAATCATCGTAGAATATGTATCTTTCGATGATAGTCGGTTGTTTTCTGCACTAGTAACGGAGTCGAACTGTAGTGCAAAGAGGTAATGAAGATTCCAAAATTTAATACTACTATTTTCTTAAATTACACAACATTGCAATCGTTTTTGGCATTTCAACTGAATTGCTGTAATAACATCAAAAACTATCGCTTGTCTGAGCTGTTGAAAAGCAAAATTTTGGTGTCTGCAACGTTTTTGATCAGTTTTTCTAGTCATGAAATGTGTTCTTTGTTAATGACAACCATACATTGAAGGGGGAAAAAAATACAAATTTCGCAAATGCAATTAAATATTAAGTGAACAGTTAATCAATATGTATAAAAATTATTCGCATTTTCGTCATTATTTAATATTTCCCAAAAGCTTATCGTTGTATTCTTTATCACTGCGAAATAATTTTCCTTTATAAAATACTTATAGACAATATAATAGACAGTATAACTATATAATAGACAATATAACTACATATGCCAAGTAAATTCAGAAACCACGTTTTTGACGCTACATGATATACGAATTTTTCCGTTTGCCTGTTTAATTATGTCCTCTAACTTATTTTTCTACTTTTTATTTAATATCAAAATAATTTTAGACTACCAAGATACCAAGATTACAAAAATATCATTTCCTACTGGTATCTTTCCTACGTTTTGTTTATGCTCAGTCTTCGAGTAAAATCACAGATCTCATGCACCTTTGAAGTCAGAATTAAGAATATTTTTCAAAATGATTTGAATGTCTGATATTTTTCTATGCTTTTTTTTATATATCTTTTTCTCATTTAAGGAAAGATTTTTGATTGTCATTATAAAGTTTCAATGTTGAAACCATTATTGAAAATTAAAATACTTCTAGAATAGTTAAAATTTCGAATTGGTTATAAATATTTAACTATTTTTTAAGTTTGACGGAAATTTTTTTGTACGAATTAAAGTGAACTAAAAAATACATAGAATTCTTTAGTAAGCAAAACTTTGATTCACCAATTAGAACTTTACAGCCATTTAATTGCGATTTTTGTTGGAGTCGTTATTGCGCCAAAAATTAAAAATCGTTTAATCATTAAACAAAAGGTTAAGAACACAAACATATAATGGATGCAGAAATAATCACAATAAATTTTCAACTTCGAAATCGAAATAATTCGACACAAGTAAAAACTATTTTTAAAATTTAAGGGAATAATAGAATTACAAGTAAGCTTGAAGTAAATTCCTTTTGTGTTCTTCGTGTTTTCATGTAAATAATAATTTGCTGACTAATTATTATCATACTAAATTTCAAATCTTACTAACGTTTTAAACAGGGTATTCCATTTTTATTTTAAAAAAACAAAGAAATTCTTACTCTGCTCCGAATATTTCACAACCTAATATCATAATTTTTCGGCATTTTCTTCTTAGCTATAATAACAAACATTTAGTTTGGGTTCATTGTGGATTTTATTTTCATATTACAACTAACAATAACGTCCTTATCCCTCTCATTTACTGATTTGCTTGTTTATTTAGTGCTTGGGTGTTTGTGCTAATTCCATTGTCATAAAACAACTCGTGTTTTTATTACTGAAAAAAATAGCAGCTGCTTATTTACTTAAGAACAGACGATTTGCGTTCATTTTTCCTTCGTGTTTTAAACAAAACTGAAATAATTACTTAAAAATGACGTTATTGTTGAAAATTTCTCAATAATTCTGTACTTGTTAAAGTCATTTCTTCAATGATATAAATTCGTAATAAGAAAAATGAATCATGTTGAGTAAACTTTTGTATAGACAAAGCCATGAAACAGCATTTTCTAAGGTTTGCATAATTAGGAAAAATGGGAAAATAATTGTTTCCCCGTCTTAAAAAAATCTTTGTAGCTGACATATTCTTCTAAAAGGACCTTCTGATTCATTACGGATGAAGTATATATTATATTCTTATTGACAGAAATAACAAGCATAAAAGAGAAATCAACAGTGAAATGATATTTTCAAATGTATCAAATCCTTCTGAATTCCATTTATTTATGGTTGAATGGAAACCTAGAAACTTGGTTGGTTAAACAAAATAACAAGAGTCGGATGATTTAATTAAGAAATTCTTATTTTTTATTCTAAATTTCCAATAGGAAATATTACATTGTTTGAAATTGATCCAGAGAAAGATAAACTAAAATCTTTTTATTTTCATATCTATCAAAATAGGATTTAAGATATCGATATGTATATTTATCCCCTGAGATGACCTTAATACATTCATAAATAGAGAACAATTCACTTTTATTACCATCCAAATGAATGTAAGCTTGATTATTCAAAAACCGAGTTTAAATAATATCCTGAAAAAACAATAAAAATATAGTTTATTAATAATATTCTAATTTGATATTTTCTTTTGTAATATGAAATTCCTCCTTTAAATCCTTTGCTTAAGTTTCGTTTAATAGTTCTTATAATAAAATAAATACCTTTAAGGATGTAAAAGAAAATTATATTAAAATTTTTACTATCACTTAAACATTAATATTAAGCTACTAAACTATTTTTTTACCAATACTTATTGTTTCTTTTTAGACTATGGATTCTTTTGTTTATCTCGCTTTATTTATTGGTCTTTAATTTTAAAAAAATGTGATATGAAAAGAGATAATCGTTTAAAACTATTTTAGTACAAAGAGCGGATTAAAAATGTCTAAAAATATATATTAACATTTACATAAAAGACATTTATTATTTCTCATTCTCATTATAACTGAAAACGATAGTTGCATAAATACTCGTTTCACTTTTGCAAGTATTTAATTTTTAAATTTTAATAAAATAAATCGATTTAAATCAGATGATAACAGTTTGAGGTTCTCTATAAAACATTGAAAAACTCCATAGGTTTCTTCTATAGATAATATTTTTAAAGATAATAACTTTTTAAAAGTAAAGTTGCAATAAAGGTCTTTATTTAAAATATAACTTATACACAATTTTATCGAATTAAAACATAATTGGCCTTGGAAATAATTATCTTAGTGAAATACGTAATCTGAAAAATCTAGTTCTATTTCAGAAACAATTAATTTATGGATAATTTCCAGAAAACAACTGTCATGGTGAACATTTCACAAACTTTTAATGCGTATTTTAATTAATGAATTCTTTACTTGTACAAATTTTTTTACAAAAGTATATAAATACGATACTAAACTTCCACACTCTTCCAACTTTCAATAGTTGCTGAGTAATTGTATGGGAATGTTCAATATGATTGCGAATTTATCGCATTTTCTTAGAATTAGCTTCTGACCTTTTAAATCAAGTTTCAAAGAGAATTATGGAAATTTAGTTGCCTTTTTAAGAGAAAATTCTTCGCAAATATATATTTAAAGGAAATTTTGTAGGTTTTTAAGAAGTTGTGGAGAGAAATTTTTTTTCCGAAATGGAAGAGATAACTAAAGGAAAAATCTTCGAATTATACTTTTTGGAAAGAATTTAATAAGTTACAAAAACATTTTTTAATTAAAATACTTTTCACGCGTTTTTTCTGAATTTATAGAAAAAACATTAAAAAAAGGCATTGCATGCTTAATTAAGCTGTGGGTTGATCAAGCATTATTTTTAGCTTGTAAGGGTGATAAGATAAATATGATTTTTGGCCTTTTATTCTTCAAAAACATTCATTCTTAACATGTGAGATGTGGAGCCATAAATAAAAAGATAAAAAAATAAATAAAAATTCTTGAAGGCAAAGAAAAAAGATAAAGTATTTTTTTAAATTACTATTATCAAAAATCAAAGAAAAAAGATAAAATTGGAGTTTTTTCCTCGCAACTTCCTCTTATATTCCCATAAAATGGCGCTTTCTGTGTTTGCAATGAAGAATATCGGTTATGCATTTTAGAACGGTGCATCTTACTGTTGATCATTTGAGTTCAAAATTTTATACAATTCCACAATTTAGATGTTACAATCACATTCATAATTTCATTCGTATAACTTTCATTTCAAACATTATAACTCGCTGCAGTTTTCAGTTACCGCGTTCTGATACACAAGCGTAAATGGACAGACTAACAATGCACCTTTTGGCGGATGTGGACTAAAATTTCTTAGGGGAAACTAGGGATACTTGACCCTACGCGATTTTCTCAGATTATGAGTTAATTAATAATTTGTGTGTGAAATTTTTATATGAGCTTTGGTCACATGGTCTATTAGAGAGGATCTTCATTCTGGTCCGAAAAGCCATCATAATGGTGTGTAGGTAAATAGGTTTTGGGGAGCCAAAAGTAAATTTTCACTTTTTCATTCCCCAGTGAATAGGAAGTTTACTATTAAAGATATGATGAATCAAAATATTTCTGAGGTTTAAGTATACTTATTATATGTATTAGAATATATATGAGTATATTAGAACACACTAAAATATTTAAAAAATAAGATTGAAAAAACAAAGGAAGAAGAATCCAAATGGAGAACTTCCTCAAAGGCCACTCGCCATATGGATTCTAAAATTGTAATTGGATTAGAATGCATAAGTAACACAAAATGTAATTTCATATCGATTACTTAAAATACCATCATTTATTCAAAGGAAGGAAAAGTAGAAGACAATCGTTGAAAGTTGATGAAGCTAAAAGATATGAAAAGCTGGGGCGCGAATTTTGAAAGGTTTGGAGTGTCTGACATAAGAACAGTTTTTTAAAAAATGAAGAACTCTATTAGAAATAGAAATAATCCATTAGAATTACATGGAATGAGGAATTAACCCTTAAACGCCCAATGTTTCCTTTAAGCAACATGCCCAATTCTTCTAAAATCTTGAGAATAAGAATGAAGCTCTAATGCCTGTTGTTGCCAATAGAATACATATTGAAAATGTTAAATCAATTTATAACATAAAGATGGCAGCCTGAGTGCTGATAAAAGAAATAAAATATTGATGTTTTTCACTTGAGCTACATCTTTTTAGCTTTGTTTGTACGCTTGAGAATATCATATTTTATACCAGAATGCTGAAGGAAATTCCTTATCCGTATTATTATTTATTAAAATTCATCTATGTTTGACAGTATAGAATTTTATCAAGGAAATTTTTCTATGAAATAAAGCCCAGTATTGCCAGATGGTAACAAACTGTTTTTAGCCATAAACAATACTTAAAAACTTTTTTTAAGTATTTTCTTCATGTTTTATTCAAGAAATGAAAGTCAAAAAACATTTTAAAATACATTTTTATAAAATCGGGAATTTAAGGGTTAAACAGCAGATATAAGCATTTTACCATGCAAGCATTCAAAAGTTTGAACAGATTCGCATTGGGGAGATACACCTTGAAGCTATTCACCTTGTTTATTGGGAGTCTAGGCCCATCCAAACCTCGGTTCAAAGGTCGTATGCGATCCTACCCCTGTAGTAAGCCTCTAGACTCCAGATTTTTTTCTTCTTCTCTCTGTTATCGCCTTCCTACCTTTTCTGATCTTTTTCTCTTGTGGGAAAACGTCAGGCTGAAGGGTTAGTGAAGTGCGAAGACATCGCTTAAGACAAGCGTGCGACAACGGTTGCAGTGATTTGGAATGTGAGATGATGGAAGAGCAGGCGATCTGCTGGAAATTCGAGAACACCCCGGACCTCATGGCATGGCCAAACACCGAGATATAATAAAGAAGAGAGAAGGCAACGATTTTTTTTTTTTCATTACTGTTATTATTAATTTGCTGAGGTTGGCTCCGCCTTTAATTGACAAGTTCTCACGTGAAACGATCGAACCTTCGGCTAATTATTTAGCCGCTTTTTTTTATAGTTATTTTACTTCGTTTGCCTGTCCCCAGAGATGCAGATTTATTCTCGTTCACATTTATTTTGTTATAATTTTTTTTTCTTAAATTATAAATAATTCATGGTTCATGATAAGATTTGTCAACAGTAAGGCTTAAAAAATATAATACTGTTTGAAATGAGGCTGAGATTATAGCAGCAATTTTTACTTGCTTGTGGTTTATTAATACTGGCTAATAATTACTTGTTTAGTGGTATATTTCAACTGTCTAATGATAAAGTTTAATGTTTATTAATGTTGTTTTATAATTGTTCGGTGTGTTAATTCTTGCTAATAATTACTTGTTTAATGGCTTATTAATACTCTCTAATAATTGTTTAATGGGTTAATTATGGCAAATAATTGCTTGTTTAATGGCTTATTAATACTCTCTAATAATTGTTTAATGGGTTAATTATGGCAAATAATTGCTTGTTTAATGGCTTAATTCTGGCTAATAATTACTTTTTTAACGTCTTTACACTAGCTAATACTTGTTTTATGTCTTTACACTAGCTAATACTTGTTTTATGTCTTAACACCAGCTAATAAATACTTGTTTAATGGCTTATTAATCTTGCTACAAAAATATATTAAATCGTTTTCAGTATTTCTCTTACTTTGCCATGGCAAGTATTTATTATTTAATATTTGTTAAAATTCGCTTATTAACTGAATGTTTAAAATTGCATATCGCATTTTGTTCAAGCTAAAATGAAATAAAACATAAGAACGCTTTACAAATACTAAAATTATTGCAGCTAGGTAAAGTTTAACAGCTTTGAATAAGATTTAAGTATTTTCTTTGATACTCCATTGCAAAACTACTATTATCATGCATGCTATTTAATACTGACATTATATATATAATTTAATATTCAGTGGGTTTAAAGACTATGTGATGAGTCTTTTAGAAGTTCTGGACATAATTCATTAAAATGATAGCCTATGATATGAAACTATGTTCGTTTCGTTTGTCCGTTTTATTATAAAAAACTTATTAATACTCATAAATTTTAGCAGAACTATCCTTTATATTATCCTTATATATCGATATACTAGTTTAAAATCATCCAAGTTTTCATTAAAGGTGAATAAATAAACATGCGTAATTGTGAAATTTTTCGAATTAGTGAAATTTAACGTATTAGTAATACAAGAAAATATAAGACGTCATTTATAATTCCAAAACATTCAAAAATTTTATCAAGAAAGAAACGCAAAGTAATGTTTAAATTTTTATTAAAACGGATCGAGAAACTTCTTATTAAAATGTGCATCATCAGTATATTGCAGAATATAAACCTTTGCCCGAGTTTATTTAGACGGGTGTTTTTATGTTATTGCTGTTTTCTATCATTGTTTATGCTTAGATTAGAATGAGCATAATAGATGTAACTGCAATCTCGAAGCGTTTTTCACTTCTTTACAAGTCTGAGCATTTTTATAATTAAAATATTTATGAACGTACCAGTGCAGCTATAGTTGTGATTTGTACAAAATGTGTAGATTTCTCTGTTTCTTTACATCATTTCTTTCGTTCTTTATAAATGCAATACAGTACAAGTTTGAAAAATTCTGATTCTGAATATTCATAATAAACTTCATGCTTGGTGACTTATTGAAATGACTTGCGATGAGAACATTAATTAGCATTAGAACAAGAAGAAAAATAGACTTCATCCATAACATATTGCTTTCTAGGTATCTTCATGTGTGTGAAAACTGAATTTTAATTGAATGCGGTTATGCAATGGCTACTAACCCTTATTTGATAGATTTCGAGGTCGCTATTCTAAATTGCTAATAAGTGTGTTGATTCATTGATAAGTAGATTTGAACCAGTTCTTGTCTTTAGCACAACGCACAACTAATATTGCAATAACTAAATTTGGGAAAATGCAGGATCATAATTTTTCTGTTATGTTTTCAGAAAATTCTCTGTCTCAAAATGTGCATTTTACAGATGGTACCAATGATCTAATGTGCCCAATTATATCCATTGCGAAAATGCCTAACTTTGGTCGGAATATGATGGGAATAACATCCTGATTGTATTATTTGAGTTAGAATGTGGATAAAATTATAATGCAATAATTAGAGATACTTTTAGATAAAAAAAATATATACGTTATCTTAGTTCTTAGAAAAGGTTTGACAGTGGACAATTGCTGGAACAATTTTTCTGTGAAAATATATGAACTATAAATAAACGAAATTAATATTTCATCAACCTCTTTATCTCCCAATGTGTTTTGACTCCATTTATGAGAAAACACAGACGTCATTTTCATTGTTTCTGTATTATCTGAAATCTTAGGGATACGATAAAATTTTGATGCATGAAAAACAAGATTTGTTTCTCAGAATAATTAAAAGAATCCGGTCAAAATTGATTAAAGATTAATTTTCGCTAGAATTTCCTTACAACAGTATTTCAATTAATTAAAAAAAACTTCCTTATGTGCCACAAATAAACTCAAATTTTATCATCCCATCAATCTATTAAAATACTACCTGTTTATCACACAAGAAGGTAATTATATTTCCCCCATTCTTAAAAACCGTTGTTTTCTAACCAAATATGCCCCTTTCTTGTTAAGGAAATGGCAACAGATTCGATACGAGTTTTAATTTATCTAATTACATATCATTAAAACGAAATTTAGATGATGCTCGCCGATAAATATCGGAAATTCTCTTTAATAAACAGCGCCCCGAGTTTTTATCTGTGTGCAAGAATACTGAAGCTTAACGCACTGCTAATCACTGTGGTCTGGCCGCTTGCACTGAGCAAACACATACAATGAGTTTAAAGTTAATCAATCATTCTTCACACAAAAGAAATATCCAGAGGGATTTCCTTTTTAAAATAAATGAGCTGTAAGTTGAATGCGGCCACTCATTCGGATTGTAATTTTTTATGAAAGAGTTTCGGGAGGTCTCTGAAGAGTTGGACTGAAATAGCCTTTTTTATTTGTTTTTTGAGCTCCATCTCCTAGTTTTTACTTGGGCTTTCATTTTATTTCACAGCGAAATATATAAAAGTAGCTTTTAATATATATCATATTTGTATTCTTGTCAACAAATCAGGATTCTCAACTTTTTGTATTTGTTGTACAATAAATAAACTTAGAGTTCTTAAACTTTTTGCGATCTCTTTCGAGGGGAAAAAATCCAAAACTCATTTTTGTATGGCACATTTTTCAGTGCTATCAAATGTATACATACATTTAAAAAAATAAAGAATTTAGAATTGATTATGCATAGAAAAAATTAATACATTTGGAAACCAGATCTATTTGTCGCATCATTTGTTTCAAACCAAGATTTTTTGTTTAATTTTTTCCCTTACTGTGTTGAAGGCAGTGACGACTCGTACATTTGGGCCTCAGAGCTTCAGAACCCCCTGAAATAATTTTAAAAACATATATTTTAGTTTTTAATCTTATTTGGTTACTTTTCCATTCTGGGATTTTGATTATTAGAGAAAATAGAAAATAATAATAATAAAGAAGAAAGAAGAAAGAAGACAGAAAATGTGTTTGTAAGTAAGATAAACATAGAATGGGGCTTCACACCGAATAGTAAGCATCAAATTAATTCACTGCTTATTGCTAAGTGACGCATCGGAAGGCGAAAAGCGACGTTTTCGCAACTTGAGCTTAGCAGAACCTGAGCTGAGATGTTCGCAACTCCGATTTGGCGCTCAGCCAACTGATGTTCTTTTATTTCCCTACCACCTAAGGCTCGCCTTCGCTCTCTTGATTTATTTTTCTTCCCTTTTTCTCGTTCGCTACGTTTCGGTTTCGCTTTCATCTGGTTTAATACAGGTATTAGAAGATATGTCGATAACTTTCTAAAATACAATTAAGATAGTTATAATTTGGGGGCTACTTAAAGGCAAATTGTATTTTTCTGATCTTATTTCAAATGTATAATTGTATTTTAAATTTTTCTTTTGAGAAATGCTGTTTACTCACTGCTCGAATCTGAACTGTCGAGCCTCTATTGGTTGAAGCTGATAGTTGGAGACTATTAAAGATTTCTCGAGATCCCAAAAATTTTCTGTAAAACACCCATTCGGGGTCGCAAATTATAATTTAAAAATCACTGCATAGAATAAAAATATCTTAAATGAAGATATAGACTCTTCTAGGGTGGAGTCCTAATCTTAAATTGCAGTAAAATGCTCTATTCATAGATTGAGCAGAACAAAATAATTTGGAATCACTTGGAGCATTCATTAGTAGAGCATCGTTAGATATTCTAACAACGAATGCTCGAATTTCTAATTCACGAATTAAGAAATAGAAAATATTATAGTGAGATTCCTTTTCCTGGAATTTCGTGTTTTTTCGAATTTTTTTGCGAAATTCTTGCAGTTGTTAACAATCGAACATATTCCGTCACATACTATTAAAAATATTCTAAGAGGTATCAATGATTCTAAAAATAATGGGTAAGTTAATTACTGAGATTTTACTTTTCTATAATAAATGTGCATAATACCAACCTTGCTGTATAACTCCTTATCTGTATCTTTTATTTATATGGAGACTTTTTCTATCTAGATTTCTAGAAGTTAAGTTTCATCATCAGAGAGAACCTAAATAAAAGAAAGAAAGCGAACAATTCTTATTAAAGTTTGTTTATTACAAGGAAAGAATGGATGTACAAAATCATAAAAGAAAAATTCAATGTTATTATTTTTCTTCATCAACTACTCGCGACCACATTTTCGTTCAAAAGATTTTGTTGGTATTCGTGAGGATACTGTACACATAGGAAAATAAAACACACAAAAGAAACAAAATAAACGCGAAAAAGCACAGTTATGTGGTAAAATGCTCTGAAATATGTTTGTAAATTATATTTTGATTATCATTTGCTTACTGACATTGAACAATTCGGCAGAAGGACTTAAATCATTATACTAACTCAGCGAGATTCACGATCCAGAATTTAAGAAGCCCCTAACTGTACCCTCCCTAGAAAACTATTTTAAATTCTTGAGCTTCAGTTTTGAATACTGGTGGCATAACTCACTAATAGAAAGAGATATGTATTTTATATGACAATAAATCAAATGATTATAATTATATATATTAAGGTATAGTTTATTTACAACATTAATCCGTGTCTTATTTAAAAACAGAATATATAGGGAAATTTTAACGTACATCTTCAAGTAATTAATTCTACCAGACAGGTTTATTAATAATTTTTTACATCTTTTAATAAATCTGTCAACTCATTGAATATAAATCAACAATTAATATAGGTAGAATCTTCATCACTGGAATATTTCCAATGGGTACACATAAGCATGCACAAAAAAAATATTAATTATTCCAGTCAATCATTAATCATTCATTCTTGATGAAACAAATCAAAACAAAACAAAAAATGCTAATCTTTTTCAACAAACAATTAAAAACGTCAAATTAATATTCTTAGTCCGGACGTAAGAAAACAGCAATAACAAACCAAGTTTATACAGTCATAATATATTATTATTTTAAATGGTCTTATTTAAAGAAGAATACTTATACTTTCTCACGGAGCCCTTAAATTGGACGCAAAGCGATCATCACAAACGATTTTTGGTCCCAACGTGCTACCTAGAGGGAGTTCAACCCCTCACTTATAATGTTCACCAATATTTAGGGGCATTGAGTAATGAACGTTTGGTGTCCCCTTTAATGAAAGGTTCTAGAGATTCATTTTCTATCATTTTGCGGCCCACAAGAGGAACAGCTACTGAATAATGGGACAGTAAACGTTCGATAATTGCATTCCCCGTTCCTATAATTCCGCCAAACGATAAATTTCTCCCCGTGCATGAAGGTGGTTGTTTGTTTACATAGGACCGTTCGCTAATGATTTGGAAGTTGTAATTTTCCCCACATAAGAACCTTTTGGCAATGTGCCATTGCTACATTTCGCTTTCTCGTATGATTGTTTTCCTTTGTAATGTCTTTATTTTTTGCTGGTTTCGTGCGAGTTAAGATGTTACTTAGGAAATGCATTTTAAACAATAAAAAGCGAGGGGAACGCTGAATACTTGCGTGTAACAAGAAGAATATTAATTATTGTTCAAGACATAATAAATGTTCCAAACATTTTTTTTTTTTCAATTTTGTGCTATTGAAATCATTATAATTTTATAATATAACCCCCATGTTGTGCGGAAAAGGGATCTGAAAACTTTCTTATTAATTGGTAAAACATACATAAAATAATTTGAATATAAATGCTCTATGAATGTCAAGATAAAACAAATAACTGTTTTTTCTGCATTTTAATAATTATTTTAATTTCATACCATATTTTGCATTCTTCAACCATAATATTTAAATTTCGCATAAAAATAAAGGCAAACGGTCCCATAAAAGCAGTTAACAAATGCGAGGCTTTGAATATAAAAAAGCACTAATAATAAATAACAAAATTTTTACAAAAGTATTTCAATAAAAATAAATAAAACAGATGAAAAAAAATCAGTTTCGTAGTTAAATGTCTGATAATTTGGGTGAAGAAAGTCTAGGAATTTTGCGCTCTAATTAAAAGAAAACGATTCAGAAAGATAAACTGTATCAAAATTGTTCAGACATCATTGAAATCGATGACACCAGTTCAGAGAAATTAAAGAATCCGAAAGTTTACAAATTATTGAATAATAAATAAAATTGCAACTAATGTCTTTCTTGACATTATTTTATTTTATGACGTTAATTTTATTTCTAGAGGGATCGTAACTATAATCAGAATTTACCCAACTGGGCAAAAATTCCTGGCTGTTATAAACAGAAATCAACAGTTAATATGTTCCAATACTTTATGGCAATAATCAATGAAACTGTGTTGTCTAGGAAAAAACTTCTGTTGAACAATAATTATTACATTTAGGCCCATATTTTCATGAACCCCACTTATTTTCATTTATTTCTGAAAAAATATGTGTTTACCATCCAGAAGTTTATTTTATTTTACTTTATTTTGAAATTTAACAGCTGATTTTTTATACTGAACTAGCGGATGGTAGGATGACTTTACACACGTGGGCGAAACGAGATGTCAAATTCTTCTGATGTTTTAATTAGAGATTTGGAAAGCATTTCATAAGTACTTTTCCTTTGGGTTTGAATAAAAGAGAGAAAAAAAATCTACCTAAGGATAATTGCGTCCCATCTTCTTCGTACACAAACATAGGATGTGTTTTTTGAAAGGCCACGGAATGAAAGCTTTATTCGATGCATACATATATTTTTAAAATTTTTGATTCAATTTTCTGTACATTTCCTTAATATCTAATAACGACAGGAAAATTTCAATATTTTTTATTAGAAAACAATTGATATTCTAAAGTTAATATTTATGATTTTATGACTTCTGCTTTGAAACAATTTTTATAATCAATATACTCTTTTTCAGCTGTTTCTTTCTCATTTAAGCACTAAATACTTGTTAAATACTTAAATAAACATTGCTCATCTTTGTTTTTCTTATTCTTCAAAATGTTTTCTGTAACAGGCAACGGTACAGTTGTATAAATTTTAAAACACTTATTTCACTGCCTTTCTTATTTTGCGACTCCTTTATACCTGTCGTTCTGTAACTATTTTACTAGAGATTATTCTTAACTAGGCTTAAACTATAATTATGAAATCTGTATCTATTCACTAAAATTCATTAAATACTGATTCAATTAGTTTCTGAAATATATTTTTTTATTTGAAATTTGTGTTTGTTTACTAAAATTCATTCATCTTTAAAAAAAATTCAATTCGTGTTTTGAAATCAGTATTTTATATTCCAGACCTTTAAAAGTGCACTGGCATTCCTTCCTTTCATAGATCCACCTCATCTTTTTCATCTTTGTAGCAGAGCTTTCTCGGCCGTTTCCTCGGAATTAAAATATATATACATAAATATCCAAGGAATTAAAAATCCACTTTATTCACTCTTCGTTTAACAGAATCATCCTAGTAGTTAGTTAGCCAATAACCTTAATCACCTAGAAAAAGGACAGGGCATAAAACAATCGACCCAAAAAACATAGAACGAAAAAAAAGGGGGGCGCCTTCTAACAGCTTTCATTTCTTAGTTGCTGCGAAACTTTTGTAGGAGCCTAGTCTGAACATACACATCGGTGCAAGCAAAAGAGGTAGGAAGACAGAAAAAAAAGGGGGGCCTTCGAACCAGCCAAGTCAGCACCTCTGAGCAGCAGACGTGCCGTGAACAATAGAAACGCGATGTACAACAATGGCGGAAAGAGCCCGGGAAGTGGGAGGGGATGGGGCCGTGAAGTGGGCCCTTCAGTCTCGGCCTCTAGGGCCACTGTGCCCGGGCACTGCCGGGGCGCAGGAAGCACGCAGAGCCACTCTAAATGGCACACCACTCTTTGGAAACAATTGGGCAAAGGACGTACAACAGTTGGACCAGTCTATATGCATCGCAAGGATGTGTTCGCACAATACAAACAAGTGCTTGGAGTAGGAGGAATGAAGAAAAGGGGTTTGGAGGAACTAGAAAAATCAATCAAGACGTTCGAAATAGAATTTTTTTCTTCTTGTTCGTCTGTCGAAGAGAGAAATCGATTTGGCGATATTTCCTCCCGATTCGGCCGTTAGGAACAATATTTGAACCAGAGACAAAGATGGTGGTCTTTTTCTTGCTGTCTTGTTAAAATTTGTTAATAGTATGATCAGAGTTAGCGTAAACATAATTCGCAAGAATGTCTAAACAAGGTAAAGTAGATATTATTCAAAGTAGAATGATATTTGGGAATTTGAGGCAATGATGGTGGTTATTCCTTGCTGTCTTGTTAAGCTACTATTTCAAGGTGATCGTGTTTAGTGAAGAGGCAAGATATATATGTGTTATACAGTATATGACAATATATAAATAGCACCTGTATTCGATAATATAATTATGACACAACGTGGATAATATTTGAAGCAAAGGTAGTAAACGTTAATATTTGAAGTAATAAAGATGATGTCCTTTTCTCTGCCTTTTTTAAGAACTTTAAATGGGATGATTAGATTTGGCATAAGAATGATACACGATAATGCCTATGTTTGGCAACGTAGATATTATTATTATTAACGTATTATTTAATATAGCTCATTGTGTGAATTGAGACAATGATATTGGATATACCTGCTGGTATAATATCTACAACAGTCATGATAGAATTATCAGATGCAGTGAATAATGCAATAAATGATATCTATTTTAAAAAATAAGGTCAATAAATTTTATTTAGGACTTACGTAGGAGGCGATAAATTGAATCACATTCTAAAATGGGCATTATTTCATTCCTCAAAAAACTTTTATCATGTCGAGATACTGGAATTTCTTATAAGATACAGTGAAGTCAAATTAAATTCTTACAGTGCCAAAATTTTCGAAAATACTAGTTATAAAAGGGTCACAATTCTCTGATTCAGAGTTTCCGAATTCCTGAGTTGGGTATTCATTTGTTGCTAAAGCACTACCATATTCCTATAAAGAATGGTAGTTATACAGGAGGTATATTCCATAAAGATATAAAATGAGTCATTTTTAATTTGAAGAATATGCTTTCAAACTCAAGCACGGAACATAAACGAATACAAGTTGAGAAAATAAAAGAATATATAATTAAAATAGAAATAATAATACATACTTTTAAGAATAATATCTTAAGTACAGGTAATTTATTATTCACTATTTTTATTTTTAACAAGAGGTTAAATTAAACAAATATTCTGATAGAAACTTTTATGCTAACTGTTGTCTTTCTTGTTATCTTGTTGAAGTATTGTTAATGGGACGACCAGATTTAGTAGAAATGCATTAAATACGTTCAGAATAGCAAAGAAAATGAATTTTATTTAGGACGTGTGTAGGTGGAAATAAGTTAAATTACAATTTCAAATGGGCATCATATCTCTCCAGAAGTAGTTTCATTATACAGCAATTTTGGGATTTCTCATGACATGCAGCAAAAGAAAATTAAATTCAAACACTCCAAAAATAATTTTAAATTAGACTTACCAAAGAGTCTTCTAGACTGAAAAGGTTAGGTTAGGTTATCTTCAGTTCATTTGCACAGAATACTTAATGGTTCACAATGAAGGCGATCAAACAGATACGTTTAAAAAAGCGAGCAGATGACAGGTGGTCAATAAGGTTCCTGTTAGAATAAAAATGGAACAATGCTTTTTAAAATGCAGAAATGCGTCTTATAGGCGTTAAATTGCTAAATATAAAATGTTAACATTGCATGTATTACTGTATCGCAATAAAATTCATTTTCAGCATTTAGTATTTCAATACAAGTATGGAGAAATTTTAACATTGAAAATTTAATTTGAACACTGAATAAATGTTTGAAAACAAACAAGTATAATTTTGTCCTGATAAATTAACTACAGCATAATGTTGACCTTTTTATGTCACCATACAGATGCGATCATTTAACATATTTTCTAGCAGATGTTTCATTTCGATGGTAACTGCATCGCTGATGCGATTTCAGATACATTCAGCGATTCAAAAGTTATAATTGTTACAAGGTTTCAAAGTCAAGAAATGTGGTTAAGGTGCTTACAGAAAAACATGTGAAACATTTTAGTTCGTTTTTACCCACATATGAGACCTTCTTTACAATTCCACTATCAGGCGAAATTATCTCTCTGATTGCTTAACTATATTTTTTCAATTAACTTCTTGGAATATCCAAAGCTCTAGTGAATCATATGAAAAAGACATTTATAAATAATTCATACAAATTCAAATCGCATCACATCTGTAATTCAGACAATTTAAGATTTATGAGAAACAGTAACACTATTATTTTAGTTTGCAATTGCAGTGGACTCGATTCCTTCAATAATTCACTAATGTGATTCAAACCGCTGCATTCTTAAAAGTTTAGGTGTGGTTACGTTATTACTTCGTGGCTTACAATAGAAATAAATGGGACATTTAAATCTAATGGGCAATAAAATATGGAATACAAGTATTGAATGTTAAATGACCCGTTAAGGAAACAGCTTACTTTTTCTCTCCGCCATACAAATTTATCTAATCCAAGATTTGCAAAAGTCATAGGAAAAATTCTAATACGAAAGCCTTTCAGACAATACTATAAATTTTTAACCAAATTCATACCTTTATTTTCCCGTCTTCATGACAGATTTAAAAGATAATGATGCAGAATTTTGAGGTTGAATGCTAGGTTCAGTATAGCTTCACAACTAAATTATTAGAACTTATGCTGAAAATTTTTTCAGATGATTGGACTTTACATTAAAGTGAAATGTAAACATGGTATTCCTTTTTTTCTATTTTGAATCCAAACTATCGTCTGTTTTTCCTGTAACTTATAAAAAAATGTCACGTAAAACCCATAAAATCCTGCAATGGTAAGGGAAGAGCATTTGAGAAGAATTTTTGTTGGACATTTGTCTGTCGCTCACGGATTACTAAGGCTATAGTTTAAATTACTTAATTGGTTGACAGTCATAAAAAGAATTCGATGATATCGCCTCCGAAATTTATTCTATTAAAGTTAAGAACTAAAAATTTTAAATGATTTAGTTTCTTTTCAAAGCCCTGCTAAAACCAATGTATTGAAATTTGCTCTGAAATAAGCAGGCTTGAATGAAATTATTTTCCAAGTGTTGATGGTTTCTTTTTGTTTCCCTTTCTTGAAGTCAACTTTAAAACACGTAAAAGTATTTTCCGATCTTATTAAAAGTTTCAATAGTTAAAGGGTAGATTGAATTCACAAAACTACATTAAATTAGAATTTTTGATTATAAAATTCTATTTATGATAATAAGAGCAATTATCAATATCATTCTGCCGTAACTCTGAAATGTGCAGGGATTCCGTTTTTTTCCCCTTTTCACATGCAGAAAAAGTAAAGTTTGAAAATTTTTTCGCTATCCTAAATGTACAGAAACACATAAGTAAACAGAATAAACAAATCAAGCATAATTTAATGTATGTTTGATTTTTTTGGAGGAAAAAGTTCCATTTTGAAACTACCAGGATAATGTGTCTAATTCTGAACAGTGTTGATCCGACAGGCTCTCTCCAATCTTCTACACCACACTATCACAAGGATATTGTATATCACAACAGACTTAACAACAGCACCAGGCCTACATATACTGCGAATGTTCCATAGAATCGGGTCTTTAACTCTAGATCATCCAATTCTGCAAACAACATCCACTATCAGACTGCTACGGCACCATTTGATTACAGATAATAGATTAAAATTCAGTATAATACAATTTGGTTGTGAGCTTCTATGATTTTCTTCAGAATTAAAACACTTTTTTTCAACTTTTCCTTACTAGCATAGAAGTAAAGGACAGAACACATGATGTTGACGCTTTTAGGATAAAGAGTAAAATGTACTTGACTGTAGTGTAGTGTTTTTTAAACATCGATAGTTCAACTATCGACAGTGCAGTCGATAGTTTTCCCAAACTATCGACTGAACTATCTATATTATCGGCATTTCCAAAACTATCGATACTATCGGCAGTTGCAAAACTATCGGCAGTTGCAAAACTATCGGCAGTTGCAAAACTATCGGCAGTTGCAAAACTATCGACAGTTCCAAAACTATCGATACTATCGACAGTTCCAAAACTATCGATAATTTTGGAAAGTTTTTTTTTAAACAATCGACTTTCGACACCGTCGACAACAGTATCGACTTTCTCAAAACTATCTAAACTATCGATAGTTTTCTCCCCTGCGATACTATTCATAGGTGTTCTTCCAGTCGACAGTTTTAAAATTATCGACTGAAAATGTACTTATCGATAGTATTGATTTGTAAGCAAACTAACTGTTAAGAGAAAATCTTCTTCAAAACTTTTGAATACAATTTACTGAATAACTATTTTCAGTTGGATTAAATTTCATTAGTTATCAGTGACTACTTCGATTATTATTTTTCGTTCCCGAATTTTAAGTAGGAGCAAAACTTTTCAGATGATGACGGTGTCTCGAAAGATTTGATTCCCCGTCGAAAAATAGTTGCGAGTGGAAAAAGATGTAAGAAATCTTGCCAGAATGAAAATTAACGAGACTGCAACCTCTATTCTTTTACCTTAACTTTATAATTTCTTTGTTGTTGTACAAAGCGGGTCTCTATAAAAGTAGTTTTGCCTTCTTGACAATCGTCGCTTCCAGAAAAAAATCACCTGCTCTATTTTTTGCAGCTGTAATGACCCATAGACGGAAGAAGTGAGGATTCGACACCTCTTTCCCAGCAGTGATAATTTCGTGTTTATTTTCTGCAAGTCGCCAATTTAGTTCCTTCCCTTTCTTCGTCCTAACTATGGGAAACACATAGTTTAAACAACAACAAAAAAAAAGTGTCGCTGACGTGGTCTAATCTTCGGCTCGTTTGTCAGTGGTCTTAGCGGTAGCACTAACAGATGCCGATAAGCGCTGAACAAGGAGTATTTGCGTGATCTGCTAGCACTGTGTGTGTGTCAACTAAGTAACCGTTATTTCACTTCCCTGTGTTTGGCACGAGAAAGTGCAGTTGGCACGCAATTGGCGTTCAGCTCTAATTCGCTGCCGTCGCCAAGAGGCGAACACGCAACGCGAAGAAATTCCGAGTGTGATGTTTTTAGTTTTTTTCTCACTATATCCTTGTCTGTAAATGGGATTAAATTTTTAGCGCCACGGAAATAACGCATTAGTCAAAAGCGAAATGTATTTCGTAGGTATTTAGTTTACTTTTAAAGGTACAATTGAAGCTGAAAATGTGGAGAAAAAAATGAACCCGCATTTTGTGATTTTCTTACTTTTTTTTTATACTCACAAGATACGGCAGGGACGAAATACCAGGGGGGGAGGGGAAACACAGTTATATGTATTATTATGTTTCAATGTCCAAGGAAGATTTCGAAATCTTAATAATTGAACAATATCTTGCATTTCTTGTCAATATAATGAAACGTTATCAATGCATTTGACTAATTCTTTTATATATAAAAAGAATGGGATAACGAATGTATGATAACATTTTCACAGAGGAATTTAAGAAATTTTTATAATAATTTGTTACAATTTTAAAATTTGTTATTATTATTATTTCCTTCTTGATACGAAGATCATTCAATATTTCGTTCGCAAGGATCATCCAAAAGAATGCTTTGACATTAGTTCTGTTAATCCATGAATGAATCTTAACCAAATATAAAAGCTTGGCAGAAGATTTCATATAACTTTATTTTCTGTGATGGAAAACTACTCAAGAGGAAATTTTTGTGCTACGTGTGTATTTTGCTTTGAATTATCAAAAATTGTAGAATATAAATCAATGATCTTCTTCGAACATTATTTTTGACTTTTGTTTCTTCTAGTCTGAATTCATTTAAAATTAATTCTCAAATTTTCTTTTAGAAAAAAAAACGTCTGTAAGGCAGAGCCTAATTTCAAGCAGATTCCAAATAATAACAAATTAAGATTATGAATATTTTAATCTTAATTCTGATTCTTAATTAATACAATTAACAGAAATATGGATTATCCATCTATTTTATTGTCATATTTTTTTAAAAAGTTATTGTTACCTCGCTCATCATCAGTCGGCAGCTTGAAATGACAAGAGACAGGACGGACAGACGAATAGCTGGAGTCTGTGTAAAAATAGTCAACTGGAACTTTAATCATGAGTTAGATTTGATTGTCATGATTTCTAGAATTCAAAATTTTAATCAGCAATTTTCTGCCTCATTTATGAATAAAAATGACTTATTTTAGTTTCTTAAAATTTACTGAGGGATTTATTTTAAAAAGGAAATGAATTACATTTCAAAGGTCTCCACAGAATACACTATATTTTGAATTTTTTAATAAATATTATTCTCGTTGCCACTCACAAGAAAGAAAAAGTTTTTACAAAAATTGAGATATTATCATCAGGAAAGAATTTGGAGTACTTCCTTGAGCAATTCTGCTTTTTTTTAAAAAAAATTAATTCCAAATATATTATATCATTTTTTAAATCTAAATTCGGTTTTATCTTTTTAGAAAATTGTTTGTTGCTCAAAATTATATGTTGTTAAATACAAACACTTCTAAAAGCTGTTAAATGAAAACTCTTCTGAATTTACATTTATAAGGATGAACAGAAAACTTTAGATTTTAAAAAAATCATTAATTTTTATTTATTTTTTATTTTCGATATAAAGCTCAAAAATGAAGTCTACAGCGGTTTGTACGTTTGATTTATAAATAAAATGCTGAAACGTTGATATTAAAGAATCTTCTACCGGAAATTCAACTTATTTTTTTTTACAAATCGGGGATCACCCACATAGCCCTGAAGAACATTGACCTCTTTTACATTATTAGCTCTCCGTCCTTCGATTGTAAATGAAGAACCTCTCTTTTTCTCAAGATAAATTTCCCGTTATTACGACATTTAGCCTGGGAAGGTAAAGGGGAAATGTCTATTGCTTGTCCCGCTCGAATTGGATCAGTTTTTATTGCACAGTGCATGCAAATCATGGGAACTGGGACTGCTCTCTGGACTCTTCTTTCTTCGAAAACATGACTTCATATTTTTTAAATTCGAGAGACATGCGCGGCTGATATTTATTCAAATTTCGAGACGGTTTTTTGATTTATGGTATGATCATGATGTCGCCTTAGAGTGTGGTTATTTGCGAAGGTGTAAAATTATGCAATGTGCAGAGGCTAATATGGCTCTGTGAGGTGTGTGCGTGGATGAAATGGGCTTTAAGGGATATCCCAGGCTTTGGATTATCATATATAAATGGATTTATTATTGTGAAGAATTAAGGTATGTGTTACAATATCTATCTTAAATATCCGCTTGTAATATAAAATAATGTTTTATAGTCGGCCCAATGGCGTAGTTACAAGATTGCAGGACTTTCAAAACCAGGACCCCACGGTCTTAGGTGCCCTGATCTAAAATAAATAAATAACTTTTTTAGTAATTAACAGTACTTTTTTCAGTATTTAATAGTAATATTGAGAGAGAAAAGTTTAATTTTCTAAAGACTCCACCCTAAGCATCTTCCGGGTGCCCCTTACTATTTAGTTGCGCCATTGAATGGCCTGAATTGGGAGGAAATTTAATTGCAAAAGTTAACCTTAACTTTAATCAACTAAGTAGTTTCTATGCTTTTAATATTGCCGTAGTAATGCAGCTGAAATGCCAAAAACAATTTAATATTTTTTTGCAGTGCCATAAGTGAGTTGTTTAGCATGTCATTATGTTAACCTTACAAATTGCAACCTGTGTCTTATCGTTAGTTTCATGTCAAAATGCAGGTATTATGTGCTTTTAACACTTTTAACCTAGAAAATATTTAATATATAAGGACCAGTTTCAAGTTTTGATTGTTAAATTATGTTAACATGGCTTCATTTATCTAAATTTTATTATGAATTAAATCTAAACAAAATCCATTATAATTTTGTTTACATCGATCTTATCAAATACTTTCCATCTCAACGTTACTCATATGAAGAGAAAGGTTTATTTTATACATAAGTCATGAAATTTTTATGTTTATTTTGTAAAAATAAAAAAAATCACTGGATCTTACAGCCTTATAATTTTGAAAATAGCATTCTCTCTTATAAGGTGATATAAACACCATGTATAGTTCATAAAATGATTGTTGTAAGAGATCCCTTATGAATGCAAAATTAGAATTTGAAACAGTTCTTGTATTGACTATTGCTTTTATATGTGAAAAAAGATACTGCCGATTAGACACATTTTGCTTTGTACAGTAAATAGACTCTGAATTGTAGATTTTGAAGTCAGCAACAGACT
The DNA here is from genome assembly GCA_013235015.1 of Araneus ventricosus. NCBI lineage: Eukaryota > Metazoa > Arthropoda > Arachnida > Araneae > Araneidae > Araneus > Araneus ventricosus. The sequence goes on from BGPR01014917.1 coordinate 25,588, forward strand.
TTACCACGTCTTGAGTCAGGGCGTACGCAAAATTGGAATAACAAACCAAAGTAGCAGAGGGAAACGGAAATAAGTGTAAGCCAACTTGCTTAAGAAAAGGGTATGCTACATTAATTGAACGGTTAACTAAAGCAACCAATTCGCATTCACTTAAAGGGAAAAAAGAAATTCTCACGTAGCTTCATTACTGGCAGATCATTCCAATTATAAACGCGTTTAAAGTCCGCAGGAGCGCAGGGAGAAAAAAAATGCATAGTTCCGTGCTTCTGGGCCTTGTTAGTCTTAATTGCAGCTGTGAAAGCCACTCCAAAGATGTCCATTCATTGGCAATTTTTTCGTTGTTTTCTTTTTTATTTTCCTTTTATTTTTACACCAGCGTAGCTCTGCCGTGTATGAATGGGACTACCTTCGAAAAGACGTTAATTATAAGAGCGAGGAAAACTAGTTAAGACCCTAGGCGGAAGACGCCATCTTTATTTTCTTGCACGAAAAAATATTGCTATCGCGAGCGCGAAATGAATTCGAAAGCAGGAGCTGAACTTGTTTCAAATGATGTTTATTAGGTGTTTAGAATATAGTTTTCATTCCAAAGGGAGAAGTTAAGAACTATTATCTATTACAGATAGCTAAGTGATTCTACATTAGATAGAATTATTTTAATTTGATGAAATGATGACAGAGAGTTAACGAAAATTAATTATCATACATTGTTTTAATTTCTATTACAAGGTTTAGTTAACGCAAAGATTAATTAACTGAACATATTAACCTGAAGCAATTCGCATTCGTTTCAAAATACTTTGAAGGTTTTATAAAATCGTTAGGTAAGAGGGCAACCTATTTCTTCTTCTACTAGGTTCAATTTTCAGTAAGCAATTATATAACGTTTTCTTCGCACATTATCCAGAAAGCTCTATAAGCATACATTTTATTTTATTCTGATAAGAAATTAAAGATTTTACCACAAATCTTTTTAAAGGAATAGTTACTGATTTAGAAGATTGAGCTACTGAATTTATTCTGATAGATTTCAATTATTAGTTTCATATTGTACTATCAATTCTATATTTTTAAGCAACAGGAAGATGTAAAAGGCATTTTATAATGTCACTCAAATGCTGTCTGAAATCTTTTTATTCGACGAGGCTTTCCTTCAGAACAAAAGTAATATATAATTAATGAATTCAGAAATATGATACCAGCTGCTCCGTTTAATCAAACCATCTGCTTGTTGGTAGGAAGAAAAGCTTTCTACCATCTATTAAAAATTCGATTGGAAAAAATTTAAAATTATGTTCTTATTTAAATAACGCAGCAAATTTAGTCAGATGTTTATTTTGATAAGAGTTTTGATACGCAAATTCTGGCCGAATCCTAACTGCGTTAAATAATCTGCATTTATGTGATAGACACTATGAAAATGAAAAGTTATAACTGCTGTTTCAAATTTTCAGTAAATTACTCTCTAGTCTTTCAGTAAATTTCTTTCAAGTTATTTTTACGAATCATGTATATTTTCATTCCAAACAAATGAAAAAAAGAAGAGAAATTAGAACATATTTGACTTTTTATATCAGAAGAGTTAATGCTACATATAAAGGGAAAATTGTGAATCAGAATGCCTTAAATGTATAACAATAGCACCAAGATTTTAAAAGATGAATATTTTGATTTGACAATTTAGAACTAAATGAAAAATAAACATATTCTTAATAATGGAGGGGGCATTTTTTTTTTTTAAATTGGCGTGTGCAAATAACAATTTTTTATAACATATTTATAATTATTTTCGGAAGGAAAATTGGTCATGTTTTATTCTTCCTTTTCTCCTTAACTCGTGAAAAAGAAATTAATGAACAGAAGAATTTAACAAGAATTACTAAAGAGAATTCTTAAGAATGTTGTTCGGCAGCTATTCTCTTTAGAATTTTCGAAGCGACTTCAGAATCCGGGTACTTAGAAACAGACGATTTTTCATTTATCGAGTTCGGCCATTAGCAAGGTTAGCCCAATAAACCCCGCGGCTGCAAATAATTTAATCAATTCTCCTTAATCCCCAAATCGTCATTAACCTTTCCAGTAAACCGGTATAAACATCATACAAAACTAACCCTAAATTATAGCATATATTTCAAGCGTGTCTCCTAATGTTTTTTCTAGTAGGTTCTATTTTTTCGTCCATCCATTCTTTTTATTTATCTATTTAATTCTGTTTTTTTATATCTTTTGTGTGTTATTTATTTTTTTCTCCCTCACAATTGCCAGGATTAGACGGACAACCAGTGCTGTCTAATGCCACGACAGCGTATCGACCAAGTTTAATGGCTTCATTAAGAACAGATTTTCGGGTCCTAATTTATCGGGGAATATATTAAATGTAACGAGCATCAATTGCATCGTTTATATGCTACAGTAGCCGCTGTTGTTTGGGGGAGGGTAAGCAATGTTTGACATCTTTTGCCGGCTTGTTGGGATAGAAACTAGAGATGGGGCTTGGGGGGGGGGGGGGCCGAAACGACTGAATTGATGCCCTGTTTGCCGCGGTTTCGATTGAAATAATGGCATTTTTGTTCGAAAATGGGCTGGGTCTCTCTTTTACTACTGGTTTTTATTTGCTGTTTTCCTTCCGCGTCAGAAATATGCTGACTCGTAGTAGAATATGCGTTTCTCTGCGGATTTCGTACGTGCTAATTGTCTGCGGAGTTTTAGCGTTTGGAAATTGAATAGAAATGGAGTGTCACTTAAGAATTGCCTGTTGGTGGATTTTATAATTAAAGCATTAGAAACCGGTCAGCTGTTGCCATGTTGTTATTTTGCACGTTTTTTTAAATGGCTGCAGCTTTGTGACAGTACGTTTATGGAAAATTCAATATCTTTTATGTTAATAATGAATTTTTATCTGCAAAAGTATGACATTATAATAAAAACAACTTCAATGCAAACACCATTCGGAAGATATAAAAGATAAAAAAAATCTTAATGTAAGTATAAGTCTAAATTTGTTGGTCTATACATTAAAAGATTTATTATTTTTTTGGTAAATCGTCTTGAATTTTTTTTGGAGAATATTTTACCTCCTGATGTTCTTCCACTTTAAAGAAACAATATTTCTAAATTTTCTGCCTATTATATTTTCGAAAAACGGTAGACAATGTTAAGAAAAGAAGCTTAATCCTCAAAACTGAGGCAAAAATGAATTTAATTAAGAATAACTTGACAATATGTACTGAAACACAAACGAAAGCTTTATAAGAGTTTTTTTACAATCATAAAATTAACAAATTTTAGATAAACGTTTTTACGAAAGAGTTAAATAACTTTTTCAACCATTCGGTGTAGTTAAAATGGGTCATTTGATGTAAAAACTGATATTAAAGTTCGGCATTAATTTAAAGTTCAGACACTAGAAGCGAACGAATTATAATATTTTTTATTGACTATTCATATAGAGAAAAGCAATTTATAAGAAGAAAAATGAGTACTAGATTAAAACCAGTTAGAATCATAGCATAGAAATATATACTATAGTTTAACCGAGAACTAACAAATAGTGTAAAATGATATAAACCGATGCCTACATCTTCGAAGAAATGGTAAGATTGAATTCATGCATGATACAAGTCAAATGCGTCAGGCCATCATAATTTTGGAAACCACTGCGCATTCTTTAGCACGTGACATCACAGCATAGTGTAAGTCAACGTATGGTTAATGCCAGATATCACGAGCAGTTACATTTACAATGTTACTGTAATAAACGTGAATTAACTCCATTCATTTCTTTCATAAGTCAGGTCAACGGCAATTAACTTATGTTCCTAAGTCGCTGATTATTATTGCTTAGCTTATAAATTTAGCTGATATCTTGCTAAGATTAAGTGTAACTGATAATCTGTGTTCCATCAAATCATTCTTTGTGAAGAGATATTAAGTATGAAACTCGCATTCTTTTCACAGTAGAAATAGCACAAGTGATGCAATGTTAAAAGCTATTTAACATAATTTCTTTCCAATCAATCCAGCCAACTGATTGATTCAGCACCAGTCAATTAAATCAATAAAGAAAAGCTGTCAATTGTTTTAAGGCTGTCTTCACGAAAAGTTACAGCGAAGGGTTTCACCGAATCCACCGTTTTGTGTAGAAAAATTTTGCTAATCGCTACAAAATTTCATACGATTGTTACAGAAGGGAATAAGATTTTAAAAATACCATTGCAATGCTTTGGATTTTTTGATTACTAACTTTTTTTTACTGAATGATTCATTTTGCTCATTTATTTCCTTGGACATCAGCACTTTAAAAATTAAGTCAAAAGGGACAAGGAAAGGGATAAGGACTAAAAATAACTAACTGAAACTACCGTAAGTCGATAATTCAGCGTGAAACAACCTGGAAGGTAATCACCGATAGCTTTCGGTTTCATCTCTACCTTTTCCTTTATAATTCCTTCGAGAAGAAATAGAGCCCTATTACCTAAGTTAGAAGGAAGCCGACCTGTTTGGAGGGAGGAACAGAAGAAACCCCTAGGTGACAATCTAAAGCAGCCGACGACAGCCGTGTTTATAGCGGATTAAAAAGATGGCATGGAATACCCCATCAAGGGCGGAGGGAGAGGGACAAGAACAACTACGAGGGTTGGACACATCGCGAGATATGTCGTGTCTTCTTTTTACCGCGATCATTTTCTTTCCCTCTTCTCGGAGCTGTAGTTGTTTTGATGGTTCATTTATTCCACAGGGCCCTTGTCAAAATTTTCGTCAACGACATGCGGATGACAGTCTTTTTTTAAAAAAGGAATCCCCAACCACCTGTCTACTTCAAAGAGAACGGGAGTAGGTAAAAAGCAAATGTTGAGTTATTACCCTCTTCGGTTCGAGAGAAAGACAAAGAAATTTGTATGAATGGCCATAGAAAATTACCCGGCAGCTTGCTTGATTTTTTTGAGACACTGAATGGAAGTGACAGTGCCTTTCACTTAAAATGGTTGATAAGATGCCGTGATTACGTTGATCGGTATGATACGAAAACACTTAACGTGTAACGTTCAAAGTAATTGGCATGAAGAGTTACCATATGCAGATAAGAAAAGCATCTGGTAACTCTTCATGCCAATTACTTTTCAATTTCTTTTACTCTAGAAAAATTGATTTTTTGCACGGAATTTCACTATTTTCGCAGGCAAAAATGGCGTCATCTTACAGAGTGCTATCTTTTATTATGATGTAGTGCATACGTTCTTAATGTCTTACCTACAATATCCCTCTTAACACACACCCTTTCTTCATAGACCCCTCCCCAGCTTCAGAAATTATGTTCCTCAAAATATAGGATGAATAAACTATTTTCAAAGTCTTTTTTAAAATATTATGCTTAATTTTAATTCCACCGAATAATCAGCTCATACTTCATTAACAATAAATTTAACCAAAAATCTTTTAAAGATTATTAATGGTATACTGCATTTCTATGTTTAAAAAAGTTACTATGTTTAAAATCTATTGCTTTTCTCAAAATTGGAAAAGTAGAAATAAAAAATAAAAAAACATCCTTTCATATATTTTGAATTGTTTAATCCACGAAGTACCAACAAATATTTTTGTAGAGTTTAAAAATAATATTTTAGGCTAAAATTAATAGTAAAATTACAATATCATTTTCTGTACAACTTTCACCTGTGAAAGGATGTGTAACATCATTCTTTACTCATGTATCATGTTATAAAAAGTCATGAATGAAAATTATAACCATGCTCATGCCAGAAAAGGCAAATTTTATATAAAAGAAAAGAGAGGCAGCATGATGTTCGAAAAATGTTATTAGAAATTTCACCATTTTAAAAAATTTTAGTGCCTATTAGGAATGGTTTGAAAATTTTTCATTTGGGGTGAGACAACTTGACATCATCATATTTTTTACTTAATTATTTTGATACATTCAAAATTCAGTAGATTTAAAGATCACGGCACCCACGTACATTATAGTTGCTACAATGTTTTTCATATATATATTGGACTTTATAGCTGCAGTAATATCTCATTTTAATATTTAAAAAGTTGTGTTTGACTTGTTGAAAATGAAAGGAGGAAAAGGCTGGTTGATTTTTAAAAGCAGTCGGATATTAAATAATTTGGAAACAGACCAATTTCGTTTAACATGATCAACGTAAGAATAAATTGCAAGACTATTAGGAGGACAAGTTTTACTGCTAAAAATGGCATTTTCATCGATATCCGTCTTTAGCCATTCATTATAGCTTAAAAAAAAGAGCAAGACACTGGGTAATATCCCCTTATAAAGTTTACATCCTTTTGCGAATAAGTTTGAATAAAACGACCCAGTAGCTTGAAAAGGTGTTAAAAAACAAGCAAATGGCGCACAATGTGGCACTTCCTACTCTTGAAGGAAGTCTTCGTCAATTAATAGCTTCCTTTGTCCACGCACCTCGCCCAGACTGACCAGAAACTGGCCCTACCTGCAAAAAAGCGTCAAAGAAAAATGAACTCGGATCACAAAACCGAAAACCTAGCTTCCCATGGAGGTTTTTTTTCCTTTTCTTTTCTTCGTTTTTCTTTTATCAACCCCGAGTTCTTTTTCAACTTCCCAATACACGACGCATGGTGGAGTACGACCTTTGTAGAAGTGGCTACATTGCCAATTACGCCGCGGAGTTATTTTTGCCTTGCCTTTTGACGAGCTAACACAACAATTCCTCATTAGCCGCCAACCACGGAGCGCCATTAAAAGAGTAGAGACAAAAGAAACTTCTGCTGGCGAGTTCCGTATTTCTGTCCTCCTATTCTGTTGGGTGTCTTGACCCATCAGGCGATGAGCTGGAAAAAGGCGAAATCCATCCGCGAGGTGCTGCATGCTCACAAAACGCCAGGTAAAGGTGTCCAGCTGTCGCTATTTTCGGTATGTGGGTCACAATTGGTTGCTCATTAATTGGCCTCGACTGTCGTGGGTGAAAATTGGCGAGTGGGCCGCTGAGAAATTGTCTCCGTTTCTTCTGTCGATAATTGCAGAGAAAAGGATATTGATACATTCAATTACGAACTGGGCGGGTGCTCTTGTCAAGACAGATATATGGGAAATGGATTGACAATTAGAATAAAGAATTGGATGCATGCTATATTTGGAGTGGTTTTACGTACTCGGGAAGTATAAGTAAAAGAAAAAAAAAAAAGCTTTGAAAAGAAGTTTCTTTAAAATTTTCCTAAGACTGCTCTAAAAAATGTTAAGCCATTTTTTTAAATAGTTTTTCGGTACAGATAAATTTCATTTATTATCTAACTGATTAGAAAATTTAGGCAAAACCGTAATACATTATCTGTGGAGTTACTATGGCAATTTCGGTAAACAAAAATTAAAATGACCTAAACGGATGTAGTAAATAAACTTATTACGTTTTCCTATAATAATCACATAAGTAACAAATATGATAAAATTTGTTGACCTAATTTGGTTTATTTATTTGTGCATTGATTTTCATTGTAAAACTTTTTCATATTTATACGTTTTAATTGGATAAAAATATTATGCTCAATAAAAGACAGAATTGCATGGAATAAGAATGTATGAAAATGATTATCAGTATTGTTATGCTGAGAGGCAGTTAGCTGAAGTTTTAAATTCGACACCTTTGCAAGCCAGCATTCGAAATCTGAATTTCGTCTTACAGTTACATTATCCTGGATTTTGAGAGAGTTCAATAGAAAAACAAGAATTTTTATTTATTTTTATTTTGAGATAAAACTTAGAAAAAAATATTTTTCTTGTACACTCAAGATTTGAAGCGAAACTTCCGTATGGGAAAGATCTTTCTCCAAATTGCATTTTGAAAACATTTTTTTTTTTTTTTGCGTGATTGATGTAAATGAATGGGAATCAAATGAAAATAACTTAGATCTAAATGCTTCATTAAGAAGGAGCCGTCTTCGATTGCAAACTATTTAAAAGAAAAAAAATATTGTAAAACTTTTTAATCTCTTCCCAAATCTCAATTTATCAACCCTTTTACAGAGTTAAACTTTTATGTAAGAAATCTTTAAAACTTGCCATACACTGAAATCTGCGGAAAGAAAGAGTTTTTATTTAAAACTTAGAGACAAAGCCAAGTTTCATTTGTCAGTTACTTATCAAAACAAAAAGATGACTCATTTAAAATTCAAATATCAGTCCAACGCATTTCTAATGTCAGTTATTCGTCAAAGCAACAGCTGCGGACACAGGGAACATATGCAACTTTTAAAACCAAAACAATTCATTGGTATTTTATTACACAATCAGATGATTAGCTCCAGTTTTCATTGGAAGAGAGGACAGGGATGGTTTCCTTTGTCCTCTCATTACGAGGATTCTGAAACTCATTTCCGAAATATTTGTCAATGGGGGTTATGTCGTACCAAAAGGAGAAGACGTTTGTTCATTGAGAAGTAGTCAGCGCATGCTCTCCTCGTCGATGGACACAGCTGCCTCTTCATCCGACGCTATTTCCGACAAAATCGGGTCGCGCGAATTTCCTGACGAACGTTCATTCCCATGCGTCTGGGCTCTGTTTGCTCATTGGAATATTCATGCTTTGTCACCCTGCAACCGAAGCGCTGCGCGGAATACCTCCTCGCTCCTCAAACAAAAAGAAGCCTGGGAGAAGTCTATCCCATTCTTCCACAGAAGCGAACAGGTGGATAGTGCATAGAACTTCTCGTGTGGTCAGTCTGAGATGATAATTATAATGAGGCTTTTATGTTATTACAGAAGATTTCGAAGCATTTCCCACAGAATTCAACTTCGTTCGTGGAAAATTTAGCAGTTTGGAACTTTTTGTCACCAGTTTCTGTTTAGTCGTGCATTTTGAACTTGATGGTCCGAGGTATCTTTTAGACAAATCGCAATTATCTAGAAATTTGTTTAGTTATAGCAGCCTTTGATACATTGTCGATAGGATACAGTTGCGGCCATGGTAAAAGTGTCGGCTGGAACCTATCTGCCATCAGTTTCGGTTCTTGATGGTTTGACATACTTGCCATTTCTTTTTGTTAAAAGTCTGAAAAATTTACTTCCAGTAAAATAGTCTTTTTCTTAACAATCAACTTTGAAATAAAGAATCATTAATAATAATAAAAATTATATATTTGATACTTTTAAAGTTTTATAATCTCTTCAGAGTAGTTTCAAAATTCTCCCAACTACTGAAAATTGTAGAATGCTGAGTTAAGAGATTGGCGAAAGATAGATACTCTTCAGCAGAAGAAAAATATTGAATTTTAAAAAATTTCTTCTTATACAATTTAAAAATTTTCTTATTAGTATCCTAGTTTCCCTCAACACCTTTTAAAAGTTTGTAGTGAAAGGTCCATATTAATATACTTTAATTGTTTTAAGTGCTGTCAGAAATTATTCAAAACAGGTCTTGTAATTATTCGTTGAAACTTGCATCTTTGTAAAACTTTCGAAAGCCAGGTTTTTATTTTATCATAAGAAAATTTATACATATAATATTAAAATAAGTTTCAATTAGATCCATCACTCGTGAAAATCTCTAACGTCCTACTTCATCATCTGCAATATCTACCCTGCCTCTTTACTTCAACAGCGTAGATAATTTCTTGGATCTAATGTGCATTTCAATATATCTGCATCCAATCACATATCCGAAACATGGTTCAATTCACAGAACAAAAGGTTAAAAAGCGGAAAGAAAGAAATCAAAATCAAGGAGAATTAATCGGTTTCCAGTTGAGATTTAATTGGTCACGATGTTTGCTAAAAAGAATTCGAGATTTCCGCAAACCGCTGGCTAAGTCAACACCTTGCGCCCTGGAAGAATGTAACAAGTTTGAAACGGTGGAAAGCATTGAAAAGAGGAAGGCAAGTACCCAGCAAATAAAAATAATACTCAAATCGACACCGTGCCTGCAATATCAATGACCCTCCAATGTCCTTGTTTCACCGACTCCGCATGAGACGACCACCGAGCCTGCAGGGTACTGTTGACCCTGGAGCACTGGACTAATTACCTGAAATAAGCTACAACAACTCACCGGCTAAAGCCAACTCCTGCGAATTAAAAACGAGATGGAAAAAACAAATCAAGAAATGCCGACTCGGTTTCTACTGACACACGTTTGGATCGGATAGAATTACCGACAGATCTACCAGAGAGAAGGCAGAAGCGAAGTGACTGGTTATGCCTTTTCTTGGCAATATTCTGCAGCAGTTAACTATCACTCTGCCTACTTGATTGAAGAAGCATTTTGCAGGTGGATTATTTATGTTATTATCCTGCGCCCATTCGACGATGTACGTGATGGGAATGACCAATCATCTCAGGTGACATCTGCTTCCCGCATTGCTGTGGTCCAATTAAAGACTGCTTTTTCACGCGGTGGGAAAACGTCCTTATTGAACGGACTTCATTTGAATATGTGCAGAGGATCGAATCGACTGTTGGTGGACTCTCACATGGACCCACATAAAAGAAGTTGCCATAAGTTCCTCATGGTGGTACTCTGTATTCAGCTGATGGTGTCTTGAACCCTTTGTGTGCACGGTCAGCAACAATAAGTGGCGTTTGGTCCTCTCTAAGAAAGTGACGTAGTAACGGTGCCACAGTTGACTTTGTCGGCATACTGATGAATGCACTTGGGGGCTCAATTTAAGTGTCGATGAATATTTCCTTCTTTGAAACAATGGAAGAGCACTGCGTCTGATCCATTAAAAGACTGAAGAACAATGGAGGCTGTTATTTTTTTCAGCATACAATCACTATTTGAAGCGTCAAATTAGAGGAATTTAGAAAGACATACTGACAAATGAATACGAGTATAATGCCAACAAAATCTAATTTACATTCTTCGGACAAGAATATGAATTAATTTTTATTTTGGCATGTTCTAAATTGAGAAGATCGAAAAGGCTAATTCACTGTTTCTAAGAAAATTCGGAATAGCAGACTGTAATTTAGATGAAAACGATTGTTTTGATGCTTTCGATTTCTGGAACTAAATGATTTACCAACAAAGGATTAGTTTACGTTTTGGTAAGATATTTATATTTTTCTCATACATTGTTTTAAATCTAAATTTTCAGGTTTATGAATTACATATATGAGTTGTTTATTATCTTGCGGTGAAATCTGAGTGATAAATTAATGTAAAAATTGTTATTCTTAAATTTAGTTGTTGATGTAAATTAAGGGTCTTAGAGATTTAAAATGTCTACGAAAATCTTTTCATTTTAAATCAAAAATTGATTTTGGAACGCCCTAGTTTTATATTGCATTAATCAATAAATATTACGAAATATCAAATAATTTATTAAAAATAGGAAATATGCACCAGTTCGAATCCAGTAGATACAAAATTAATATTTAGCATGTATAGAGTATATTTGTTCCGGTGAAAAATATTTCCTAAATAAAGATTCAATTTATCTGTAAATTTGTTAAAACTTAAAAATTGAAAAGAAAAATAAAAGTTCTCAAAATTTCAAATCACCAACTTTCTCAGTTATAATTTTGAAAGAAAATTTAGATAAAATTCTATAGTTGTAAAATGTTTATAAAAATGAATTAAGCTAAAATAATTTTTGTGATATTTAAAAGTATCTTTGTCATCTTGGAAAACGAAAGCATATTTGGTCATTTGATCTTAAATTTTTCTATTTGCTTTTTCTAAGCCTTTATATAAATCAATCGAAATAAGTACAGATCAATGTCAAAGATAAAATTTTCATAAAAACCTAAACACCGTATTCGTCATTGATCTTTAGTCAACTATTAGAATATTAATTGTTGATAATCAGCTACGAAAAAACTGCACCTCTGTTAATTTGGATTCATTCCATTAATTAATCGACTTTAACCTTTATTTAATAATTTTTTTGGATGACTAAATTCTATTATGAATTTATTCTTATAAATTTTCCTGTTTTTCTTTGAATGTCTTAAAATGATGTTAAAACAAAACAAGGTTTTTTTTTTTTTTTTTTGGTCTTAACTTTCGGAACTTTTATGCCTTTAATTTAACAGCAATGTGAAAAATTTCAAATCAACTTATTTCTTGTATTGCTAGCAAGAGGTAATTTATTCAGATAACGTAGAAACTTTGCAATGTTTACGTTTCGCTAGAAAACTAAAATAGATATCTACGTTTTACTTCAGAAAATATTAAAAAATTAATTAAATTAATTTAAAAATTATGTATTTTCCACATTCACAAATTTAAAAAAAGGCAAAATTTAACGATGAAATACAAATTAGTGCTATCCAGTTATTTAAAGTTTTCTGAAGTATACAATGACGATATAAATATTACAATTTTTTTCTATACGTCGAAACTTTATGCTTGTAATCCCCTCCCCCGTTTTAGGGAATTTTACTTCTGTT
>BGPR01014918.1:0-16781 GCA_013235015.1 Araneus ventricosus
ACCAATTAATCAAGCACTTGAGCATTTATTTATTTATTTACAACCCATTCATCCATTGGTGTGGAGCAGTTAAACAAGTACTTGAGCATTTATTTATTTATTTACAACCCACGTCGACTCACTCAATCATTGGTATGGAGGGGTAAAACAAGTGTTTGAGCATTTATTTACAACCCATTCATCCATTGGGTATGGAGCTGTTAAACAAGAACTTGAGCATTTATTTATTTATTTACAACCCACTCATCCATTGGGTATGGAGCGGTTAAACAAGCACTTGAGCATTTATTTATTTATTTACAACCCACGTCGACTCACTCACTCATTGGTATGAAGCGGTTAAACAAGCGCTTGAGAATGCATGCAAGCATATGAATAAATAATTTAAAATATAATAGTTAATTAAATTGAAATAGTTTCAATGGCGTAGCAAGGGTAAGTGACGGACGGGGCATGATTTAATTTTTTCGCCCGCAGTGGTCTTCAATAGCTTAGTAATGGTACGTGGTGGCCCAGTGCATAGTGTCTTTTAGCACCCTCAAAATATTTGATTTCAAAGAGAGGCCTAAACGTACAGGGCTATTTTATTCAATGGGCTAATTGAGCCAAAACCCAACGACGCCATGGATCCGAAGACGCCTAAAAAATCTCAAACGATTTTATTTCAATTTTAAACCAAATATATTTTAATTATTTTGGATACGTTACAAACCTTAATCATATCTTTATTTTTAACTAGGCAGCCATCGATTTTGCAATGCTACAGAAACACATCTTATACTATAAATTAAAATACATATTTTATGGTCAAACAGGATAAATAATTTTTTATAATGTTAAATAAAATATAAAGTGTTTGTCTGCGTTTTATTATGTTAATTTAAATATTAAGTATATTATATTTTGCATTGAATAAATATATAAAAATAAATAGAAGATGATTGAAAAAATGCTGTTACAAAGCTATAAAGTCGTTTCCCTGAGATGCTAATCTTGGCGACTTTGACGACAAAGGGAATTTTCTAGAAGGACCTCGAACTTTCAACCTATTTCTACTGGTTTCATGAACTTTCTAGAGATTACGTCACTTCCTGTTGAAAAGTATAAAAGCAAGCTCTCAAGCCAAGAAGAGTCAGTTGGATTTTGATCAGCAAGCAAGCTGGTGAGCTAACAAGAAGCCTTTGACGAAATTTAATGGCAATCTCTATTGTGAATTTTTACAAGTGCTGTTTGAATACTTGTGCTACGTTTCTCATCTTTGAATATTTGTAAAATAAAGAGCTTTATTTTTTTAATCCTGCTTATTGGATTGCATTCACGTACACCCACAAGACGATTTTGTCAGAATACTTTTCATGTGATGTAACTGCGAAAGTCAATAGTGAATACAATTATGTGTGGAAAAGGCTGGCTTGCTCAATCATATTTCGAAGAGGTACAGATTTGCAAAACTGTTAGGCTTTAATCACAGAACAGGTGCCGATTTTATTCGATTATATTACTATTTAGGTATTTTCGGCGGGTCAGAGGCGCTGAAATTCCTAGTTACTGCTGTAATGGGGCGCCAAATTATTCTAGCCCAGGGCGCTCAAATTTAAGAAGGCCCTATAAACGAACTAATGTTTAATTTCCATGGCATCCCCTTTGACTCTCGCCCGGACCATCTATACCTCCTTCCCACGCCACTGAACAGTCTTTAAAAACAAAATTTAATTAGAGTGAGAAACAGAGAATTTTTTGTTCTTTGAATTAGTTTATACTCACTGCCAAGTAGCGACTATCAAAATTTAATTTAATTAATGGATAATTGAGAAATAAGTTCTAAAAATGTTAACATGCTGTATTATCATCGAGAATATGTAAGTGTACACAATTTCAAAGATCAGACACAGGGGTAGAGAGAAAATATTACGAATATGTGTCCTCACCTTCGGAAGAAATGATTCAAATATATATTTTATCTCTTATCAAAATCATGCTGAATTAACTGTCAAGTAAACAGAACCAGGTACGGATATTTTTTGAAAACAGATTTGCAGAGTGAGCTTTCTTACTTTATTCATCGCAAAGTCTTAGATGGTCACATATGACTGATATTTTCCAGAATGAAATTAGAGAGTGTTGAGCAGCGAATTCATTAAGCTGGGGAAAAAATGACGGGAGGATGTCTTTTCAAACAACCCCTGATGTTAAAAGCGTAGGACTACTTTACTCGCGTGACTCTTTTGTTTCTCGAAAGTTTTTAAGCTTAAGTAACTTTTTTGCAACTTCTGTTGTTATCCTTTTCTCTAAAATAAGACATTAGTTATGTTTTTTAATATATGTTGTTACCGAGATATAGAGGATCGCGCCACCAATTCATGCGTATTTTTGCCCAACTTTGCGACTCAGTAGTCGCTGAATTACAATTCCGATTTTCAATTGTTTTTTGTAACTTCGGTTGCTACCCTTTATCTCTAAAATAAGACATTAGTTATGTTTTTAATATCGAGATATAGAGGATAGCGTCACCAACTTGTGCATATTTTTGTCCAACTTTGTGACACAGTTAGTCGCTGAACCACAATTCCGATTTTCATTTTTTTGTAACTTCTGTTGCTACCCTTTTTCTCTAAAATAAGACATTAGTTATGTTTTTAACATGCGTAGTTACCGAGATATAGAGGATCTCCCATACCAAGTTTTGTGGCGTTTTGGCGTGTGAATCAATTTCCTTCCTGAGACCCCAATGGGAGGAACGTAGACCTACGTTAAAAACTGGCAATCCATTAGCAAAATATGTAGAGCAGATAATTTCAAGAGCAACCTACCCGCATAATTCTATAACGAAATGAAAAACAAGCAGATGCCGTCTTTTGATATGACTGCAAGAGCAGGTGTTTTCGTGATGCTTATTTAATGACAGAAGAAATCTTCATTCATCGAGTCGGTTTCAGTTGCGTTATGAGGAATTAATTATTAGTGTTAAATTAAAGCGAGAAGGGCGAAAAAAGTTTTTTTTACATATGCTGAACAATTCAGGCGTGTTTTGCAGACCTTTAAGTAAAACTGACCAAAAATATGCAATGTTTTGCCTTAAGGTATCCGACTGTGTTCGGACACATCTTTTTGAAAAATAACTTATACATATTTTTAATGTTATTTTTCAACTGCATATGTTTTAAAACCATGAAAATATTGTAAAATTAAGCTTTCAAAATAATATTTAAAAAAAAAACTGAGAAATTTGAAGAAAAATGACTAAAATATTTGCCTTACGCTAACAGCCATAGACAAAATCATATTCTAAATATACATAAATCCTTGCAGGAGTACATTTTTATGACAGTTATCTGTGCTATGCTCTAAAATCTTTCTTGTACTTCAAAATAGTTTTGAGATATAGCTGAACATAGTTGCTAAACTGGTAATTTTCCATAAAAAATGCTTTTCGTTTATATTTAAACACTTAAAAATATTACTTGATTTTAAAATTGACCTTTGTTTTCAGAGGAAAACATCAAGCATATTACAGAAAACAATCTCAGAAAATTTCATATCAATATTTGAATAACGTTGTGAGAAATCATTGTTACGGTCGACAATTTTCCTCAAAAATATCATTTCTCATTCAAATTCATTTTTTCGAAAACACATTTAAAGTTTTCACGCAACATAAAATAGTGCTTACAGTTCTGTAATAAAACAGCTGTAACTCCATTTGTAATTAACGTAGAGTAAAAAGTGAGATAGTTTTAGAAAGCTTATTAAACAGGCTACAAAATTAAGTCATAAAAAGTTTTTAAATAATTTCATCAAAAACGACGATTTTAAACAAGTCGGATACCTTAATTTCACTCAGATTTGTCTATAGTAGAATACCTCAAATTATGGTATATTATATTATCTTTGGTGGTACAATTTTTACACGAAAGACTTGAATGTTCAAAATGAATGTAAAGACGACCATTATAACGTTTTGTTTTAATCTTTATTATTCAGCTTCTAGATATTACACGAATTCAAAAAAGATAATTTTTTCAATTTTGGGGTTTAAAAGATGAGATGAATATATTTCCGATAAGCCAATACAATTCGTAATGCCTTTCAACGCATCATATCTTTGCAAAATTGGATTCTGAGCTATGCTATTAATTAAAAATAATTATATAGGCCACTGTTGCAACTTGAACAATGAATGCATGATCTATGATTTTAAGTTTAAACAAATATTTGCGATTCTACTTTAAAGCGCGTTCAGATCAATATTTTAAAGCAATACTGTCAAAATCAGAATGAAAAATAACTTCCTTAATGTCTATACAAATATTATATTCCAAATTTGAATATTTTTTATTATTAAATTCACAATTTTCATAATTCATAAGTTTATTATCAAGTAAGTTTCATAAATAAACTTACCTGGTTTTCCAAGTGTATGGAAAAATAAACACTTTTCTAAGTTGCTTATAATCACGTTCGTATAAATTATTTCTTCTAGTATCTGCATTATCTTTTTCATCTGATTCCCTGTAGAGTTTAAAAATTTACAGCTGCTGATAATTGAATTAATAACACCCTTTTTCACTCACTTTTATTTAACTTGACTTGTTTCATGTTTGTAAAGATGGAATGTTGTAATCGATTCTTCACTCCCCTCCTGATGTGCTAGAGTTTTCAAATTTTGCACTTGTATGTTCTTGGTGACATATCACAATTTTAATATTTTTATAATTTAATTATCAGTTAATCGATGGATTCAATTAAAGTTCGACTCCATACGAGTGGCGCCATCTGTTAGCAAATTAGAGAAAAAAAACTGATGCATGGATTGTATAGAACACCGCCCTTATACCCCGTGCCTGTTACCTTTATGACTACTGAACGGTTGAATGGATATGAGAACGTCACCTTTATTAACTCTGTGAGCCCTATCCCGCCTCAAAGCGCCCCATTCGACAGAGGCCGGACTCAAGCGGTTTCGGCTCCTGACTGAATTTTACGGGAGAAAAGTTGTTCCTTTCTTTGTGTACAATTGATCGCCACACTTGGGTGTCGTCCTCCTGGAATTTCTGTAAAGAAAGGAAGGATTTCATTCTGTTTTCGTGAACGAAAATTTACTTCAGTTTTTCAGGTACTGGAATTCTCACTCTAGCCGGGTTCAGAGAGTTAGGGATCACAAAAACAAAAGAAAAATTACAGATCGGCTAGTTAAAGTGCCGAGGATACACAGATGAAAACAATACATTTCATGAACAATGTAAATAAAAATAAGCAAACGAACACTGTAAACAAAGAATTACATGAACTCTGAACGGTATTTACACTAAAAAAGAGCAATAATGTTTTTAAAAAAACAGAAGATAAAGGACAATTTTAAAAATATAGGAAAAAAGTCAGAAAAAGTTAATAATATTTTTGATAATATACTAAAGATAATTGGAAAAATATAAAAAAAGAGAGCAAGAAAAAAATAGAAAAAAACAAAGCAATAGTTGATCACATAAATAAAATGCACAAAAACAACGTGTATACATGCAAGATAAAGAACTCATGCTCATCTTTAAACACTCTCTCTCGGTAGCTCTGACGTCGCCAACAATAAAACTCGCGTCATAGCACTGCGAGACTCTAAACAGCTTTATTTCATTGTTAGAGAACCTAAATTTCACTAATTTTAAATTTAAAAGAGTAATTGGTGTTCTAGTTTCAAACTTAATAGCTCTAACATAGTGAAATAGAATTTGCTATCCATTGACATAAAATTTATCTCCATATGACCAATAGTTCCCGAGAAAGTTTAAATTATATTAATCGTATATTTCAAATTATTTTCCGTTTTTCAATAGAAAGTAGTAAATCATGTCAGTGGTATATCATGCGCGTGATATAGTTTGGACGCCACTATGCATCTAATTATTTAGTGCAATCGTGATGATATAATTTGATAATATTTTTTGGCAACGTTAAAATATACACAAAGACATCTGAAGTACAAGGAAAATTGTTAAACAACGAAAAATACTTCACACTGAATGTTGTTTACCAAGAAGTTTTTTGAATAAAGAAATATGTAAATAAAAAAATGCTTCCTGTCATAATACAGATGTTTATTTTGTTTTTAATCAATGTTAAACATTTCTCTCGCATGTATATCTATTTAAACACGTCAGATTTGACGGGAAATCTCTAGAATGATGATGCAATTTATACTCGTCATACCATGACGGGTGATTTTCTAGTAACAATAATAAAAGCTGTTCATTTCTTAGTCGTGTATAAAAGACCGGGTGCACCAAAAATGCAAAAAACTGAAGAGATTGATCACAGTAAACAGTTCTAAAGGTCTGAGTAAAATACGCACTTAACTACTACTACATTTCTAAGGATATTGAAAATTATCAGACTATACGATTTTGATGAGAGCGAGCTTTGGGGTTTTTGAAGCTATTGATGATCTTCCATTGAGGCTATTATAGTATTTATAATAATGAATTATAAATGAACAATTAAAAAGCAGAAGAAATTTGAAATAAAATAAAAATATATTTTTCAGTATTATAAATAAAGTGCATCTTTAAAAACTGTTTTGATTCAATTTATTTCTCTCTCTTTCCAGCTGAGGGTTGTGATCGACGACCTCCATCATCACTTGGCCAAAGTGTTACAGCAGAATGTTCTCACCTGGCTCGGGGACGACGAAGACACCTTGCCGAGGTCGAAAAGAAGTGTAGGTCTTCCCTTATCACATTTGATTATCTAACATTTGGAGGCAGGGCCTGTTTTACGCATTTCTACACGCTAGACCAAAGCATATTCTGTGCCCCCCTCTCAAAAATGTTAATATATAATTTTCAGTTTTATACACAGTACAGTAGAGTCTCGATAATTCGAGGTGGACGGGACCGAGCCTACCTCGAACTATCGAAAACTCGAATAATCGAAACCATAAAATTTAATAAATAAATAAATGGAAATAAAAGTAATTTTTAAATTTCAGTGTAGTATATTTAAATGAAAAATGCATTTACATATTATTACATTACTGCTGATAGCAACAGGTTAATTATATCTTAAAATAATTGTCAATTATTTTTTGTTTAAACACATTGCTCCTATATATCGATCTTATATATGTCCCGTTTTATTCGGGAGGGGGCATTTCTGCAGATGGCTTCGGGGTGCGCAGTGGACATATGACCCGTCGAACAACAATAAAAACCAGATGCAGTAATTCTTTCACGTGTTGGTCATTATTTGGGAGCTAAACTGATTTTTTCACTAACTCGGATTTATGGAAAACTCGAACTATCAGGACTCGAATTATCGAGACTCTACTGTATTTTATTTTTGAAATATATACATGAGATGACAGGACAGCAAATTTTTAAGATTTGGAGAGGCATTTTCAATGAATTCCACAGATGATAAAAGTAAGCTTTCTTTATTTCAGGACCATAGTTTCAGGTCAAAGCCAATCGGGTTGTTTTCACATATTAGATGATTTTTAGAATATTCCAAGCCATGATCATATTAGCGAATGGCGCCGGCCATACGTCGTCGCGGCAGTTAAAATCAGACCAAAAAGGGCAATTAACAATGCGTAGAAAGCTTAAGTACAAGGGTAAGTCATTAAGTAAGTCACAAAAGATAAGAAAAGAAATAATTTCCAGTGATAATCACTTGGAAACAATTTTATTTTTCAACATAATCTCCACCAATGTTGATGCCTTTATACCATCGTTTTATTAGCGCCCCAATTCCAGCTGCATAAAATTCTTTGGATTGCTGTCTCATCCACAGTAGGACTTCGTGTTGAAGGTCGTCATCATCTCATCGTCATCCTCGTCGTCAGATGAAAATCGCTTGAGGCTAAGTCTGGGCTGTAAGGTGGATGCTGCCACACAGACCAAACAGACTTAGCCCCAAGCGATTTTCATCTGTTTGGTCCACTGAAACAACATCTTGGATGCTTTGCAGATGATGAAATGGAATGGTGCAAACTCAAATCTACAGTTAGTTAACACGATTATAGTAGATTAGTAATAAAAAAAATAATCTTGCTCTTTAACATGCTTTTTTCGGGTGGGTATCAATTTTTTTCTCAAATCTACAGTTAGTTAACACGATTATAGTAGATTAGTAATAAAAAAATTAATCTTGCTCTTTAACATGCTTTATTCGGGTGGGCATCAATTTTTTAAACATTTAATTTTTTATTAACATTTAATTTTTTTATCTATCTCATTTATGAATTAAGTGCAGTTTCATATAGTTCATTTTTAACGACAAATAAATTTGATGAATTAATTACACTCATGTTAATTACACTTATTGCTCTATAAAATCAAATATTCATGAAAGGGCAGCACATTTATCAAATCCAAATTTTGCTGAAATTTTAAAGTCTATCTATGAGGAATATGCCTACACTTCAAGCAAATATTTCTAAATAAAGACTGAAGAAATCATTGAATTTCTTCATCGTCATCCGATTCCAATTTAACGTCATTCATCGCCAGCAAAAAAAAAACGTTTTTCGCTAGAATCGATTTCACAATTTCAGCAATGTAACCTTCATTATATGGATCTACTGTTTATAAATTAGATAGCATTTCAAAAAAGTACTCTAATTTAAATCAAAACAAGTCAAGTTTTACAACATCGCAATTGCTTGAATTTTATTGTTGACAAATGATAACAAAATATTAGATCATCAACTGTTACAAAAATAACCAAATCAAAGATTGGATTACTCAAAATTATCGAGTAATTCAGTAGAAACACAACTGATTTCGAAATCAAAATTATCTGAAAATCAGTTGTTTTTTGCTTTTCATCGAAATGGATCATTTTGCAAATATTGAGTAGGTAAACAATGTTAACGTAAAACTTCCTATTTGATTGTAAATTATAAGATTAAATTAAGAAGATAATATGATTGCAAAACAAATGGAATACGTTAATTTATATTATGTTACGGAATGTAACAATCTAGAACGTTGAAACCAAATTTCTTAATGTAGTTTATTGCTGGTTTATGATAAGCGTTAACCTATAATTTGTTAGTAAAATAAAATAAATTCAAAATTGAAAAAAAAAACCATCGGAAAGTACTTCATATTTAAAATATTTAATTCATTATAGATTTAGTTTCTTAACTAAGTAATTAATTATAGTTATTCATTAATGTATCCAGACCATGATGCCATCTAGGACCCATGAAACTCTCTCCAGCCCCAAGTTAAAAGCGGGAATGCATAAAAGAGTACGTTACTTTGATTATGCCAAATGGCATCACAGGCCAGGGAAGGGTTAAAATATTTTTTTCAAAATCTATATTAATCTGAAGTCACTACGCTCATATCGTTGAAAAGCTACAAATTAACGAAACGAACAGTCGGCATTAGGAAAAAACTAGAAGATAGATTTGTCCCCGTCTCTAAGACGGACTTTTAGCTTGCCAATAATATCTCAGATTGGATCGTCACAGATTTACTAACGAAAGTTGTTGAAGAAAATCTCATGCAGATTGCTAGAATGCTTTAATAAATAAAAAAAATGCATGGAAAGCAGAACTGATGAATCATCTGACAGTGCTATGTTTCAACTTGAATTTCAAAAACATAAAGAGATTGATTTGCAATATCCGTGACTTTGTTGCTGATGAATACGTTCACGGTATAATGAAAAAATGCAAGGCGTTTTTTCCTTTCTTCTTGAGATTCTCCATCTCTCCTTCTACGATGGTATTCATTATCTGCAGCTCGCATCCTGTTTAATGTCTCTTGGCTTTGTCTCGCCCTCCATCGTGCAAGTCTCTCTCTTGCTAACCTCCGTTTTCTTGCAGCGGGATCTTCTCTATCCATTTTGTTTACCAACAATACTTGAACGCTTCCTCTTTCAAAGATAAGGGAAATTCACTTCCCCTCTCGAAAACCGCGGCGAATTCTAAGGAATCTTAGTTCCCCTGCTCCGACTTCTAAGAAAAGAAGTCTTCCCTTCTGGGCGAGCAACTTTTGGTACGTAGCCCCGCCCACTTTCCTGAGCGTTAGAGACTTCGGACGATGATTATATTATAGATGGCTTTTTCTCGCCCTCCATCGCGCAAATCTCTCTCTTGCCAACCTTCGTTTCTTTGCAGTGGGATCTTCTCTATCCAT
Source organism: Araneus ventricosus (assembly GCA_013235015.1). Lineage (NCBI taxonomy): Eukaryota > Metazoa > Arthropoda > Arachnida > Araneae > Araneidae > Araneus > Araneus ventricosus. Next base: position 10,143 of record BGPR01014918.1, read on the forward strand.
ATTGTTTACCAACAATACTTGATCGCTTAATCTTTCAAAGATAAGGGAAATTCACTTCCCCTCTCGAAAACCGCGGCAAATTCTAAGAAATCTCTGTTCCCCTGCTCCGACTTCTAAGAAAAAAAGTCTTCCCTTCTGGGCGAGCCACTTTTGTGTGGTACGTAGCCCCGCCCACTTTCCTGAGCGTTAGCGACTTCGGACGATGATTATATTATAGACTAGCAGTACGCGCACAGCGTTGCCCGTGGAATAAGGACTTCAACAAAATGGGAAAAAAGAATGCCCACCAATGACACGAAAAAATTTTGAAAACAAAATCAAAACAAAAGATACACATCGGATTGTAGAAATGCATGCCGGGAATGAAAGCGTATTGCGTCACCTTCCGGGAGGAAGGTCACTCGTGCGGATAAACTCTCGATGCTAAATATCGCTAGCAAAAAACTGTTTGAACTCATCATGGAGAAATTAATTTTTAAAAAACGGAAAAAAGATATTTTAACAGTTCTTGTTTTAAATCCGACAGAAACGTTCCAGTTATAAGCTGAAAAAAAATGAAAATTATAGCGATGTTAGAACGTCAGATGCGATAATTTGAAGAAATCTTTATTAAAAATTACCATAGAACTGACTATTTTTCAAAAATTTCTCAAAATTCAATAAATTATGTTAGACGTACAAAACAAACTTCATTAGAACGGAAATCGTTTGTTCTTTCCGATGGTGTAACTGTTTTTTTTTCGTACAATTATTCGAAGCTATGCTATTGAGAAATGAGTGCGAAAAATCACACAAAACAACACAAAATATTAAATAAAAAAATTTCTAGATTAAATTTTAAAATTCCGGCTTCGAGGTACATTCAGTCACCATAACGACTACCTGTCTGCCAAATTTCTTGGCTGTAAGTGCGATAGATTCGTCTGGACATCGCAGACACACACACACACGCACGCACACAAACATTGCCTTTTATAAGTATAGATAATGCAGTTTTTAGAATTTAAGTGCTAAATGAATGGACATAACTGGAGGCAGTTCTACCAAAGAGAACCCTCTCCATAAAACACATTTTGAGTTACAGTTGTTTTAAAAAAAAGTTGCAGAGAAGCTTCCAATACTACATCTCTCTAAAACTGGTTACGTCAGCATAAGTAGCCTGTTAAGAAACGGATTGCTTTCAATTTTTCATTGCAAACTACACATGCACAGTTGAAATTGGGAACTCGAAATACACAAAATGGTGGTTTCTTCACGATCGCATAACTGTATCTAGTTGTATCTATATTTCTTATTAATGATACGAAATTATATATTGGCTAAATTTAGAGCAGAATAGGCCAGCAATTGAGGATTAAAAGTGGTAAACTTTGTAAGTGCCAAAAGCGAAAATATTGGGAAATCATAAGAAACTGCTTACACCAGCCGTATGAACGTTCACACCAGCGACCTCTTTACAAGTTCTTTTGAACTACTTGAAGGACTACCAGATATTTTTAATCTTTATCACATTATAAAGCGTTGCTCATTTGACACTCCAAAGTGAAAAACGGTATTTGAATTTTTTTTCTTGGTGCTGTGATGTATTTCAGCATAATATGAAGCATCGTAGAGCCTTCTTTATCAAAAATAATATGTTTATTGGACGTCTACCACAGCACAAACATGTAAAACAAATACACAAACTTACATCACAAACGTTACATCCCTGACTTACATCGGATTCCACGTTCAATTCTTCATTATTCTTTTCCGTTGCTAGGCAATGTCAGCAAAAGACAAATATCTCGTTGCCACACTATTTTTATAACCTTTAGAAAAGAATTATGCCAAACGATATTTTTAATTAATTTCTTTTTCAGCCAAACGATGTTTAAAAATTAATTTCTTTTATGACCAAACGATTTTTTATCTAATTAATTTCTTTTCTCTACATATTTTAATAATTCTACGAATATACATTTTTTATTTGTTACGAATATTACAGTGCTTACGTCTTATGCCACTTTTAGTCTTCAATTTTATGTATTTTTTAATCAGAACAAATTCTTTTTGTATTTCTGCTTCTAAACACATTTTTATGTCTTTCAGACTGAAAATAAAAACTACAACACAGAATTCAACTTCACTCTGGTGACGGGAGAGGCCGAGAATATGGAGACAGGTGGTTACTTGAAGTACCTTCTGGAAATCACACTGCCCCAAACGGATGGGATGGATTTAACAATTGAGTTTTTCACCAAGGAAATTGGAAATGGCAACTACACACCAGTCCTGGCCGTATTTAACGTGGAGATCCTGGAGAAACCGGATGGTGTATCGTTTTCAAGAGGAGATCAACCCCACATCGAGATGCTGCTCAGCGATGAGATCATGACTGCGGTAAAAATTAATTTCAGTAGCTGGTTTCAAGTTGCATAGTCACTGGGCATGAGTGACTTATTGGAAAGAGTCTTTTTCTGGGCGGGATGGAAATGAATTCGAATTATTTCTCAAAAGAACAGTTTTCTAAATTAATTAATTGTATAATTCTTAATTATTAATTAATTGTATCCCGAAGACAAATAAACTCCTACATTAGGGTGTATCACGAAAAACTTTTATTTGAAATTCAAAATTCGATGTCGATAAAAAGCTGTCACTATGATCACATATTTACCAAAAAACGTTTTAGCCAAATTGAAAAATATTTAGGTCTCCCAGAAAGGGCCTAAAGTTTGAAATTTTTTGTCGAAAATGTGAATTTTCAATTTGAAAACAAAAATTTGCTTTATATTTAAGTACAAAAATGTGAAGTTAAATATTATATCTGTCATGCAAAATGCAGGTATCCCGGAATCTACATGAAAACCTTAATTTTTCTGCCAAATAGCATATTTTTCAATTTTCAACGAATCCTTTAGGTTAATAACAATTATTTATTTCTAGTCTATTTAGCAGTAAAGCTTTTCGAAATAGCGAAAATATCATTTAGTGGAATCGCAAATACAAGTAAATATTTTTCCGATTTCGCTAAAACGTTTTTGGTAAATATGTGACCCTAGTGACAACTATTTATCGATTTCAAATTTTGAATTTCAAAAAACAGTTTTTCGTGGTACACCCTATCCTACATTTCGTACGTTACGATTACATTTTACTGAGTATTACAATTTTAGGGGAAAATTATTTTCAATTTTTGAAAAATGTTGCAAAAATTACTAAAAAGGATTGAAGGCAGAACAGCAGTATCTTGTTAAAAACTAAAACAATTCGTAAGACATTAAATTACAAGAAGAAAATAATTCTGGAATGAATCAATTTCTTCTGAATAATGAATTTGATGACACAGAATTTGAATTATTATTTGGTATTAATAATATAAATTCTTCATAATCTTCACAATATATATTTAAACAGTATGATTTTAATAAAATTCTGATAAAAGATCCTTTTACTTTTTAAGAAGAATCTGTACCTTGATATTTTTTAAATAATAGGGATATTTCAAACTGCATAATGTTAAAAATAAGGTGTTTTTTCTGCTTTTTCTGTTTGAATTTCTGCAGATCATGTCCTTCGACGTAATTTTCTTATAATATATTTCTTACTTAAACTATTGTATGAAAATACTTTACACAGTAACCATTAGATAAAGGACGCCAAACTCTAGTCTATCATGGGTCATATAAACAAAGTCTAAGTTTATATGGGCTGAAAAGATATCCTTCAATTTTTAAAGAAACGTAGGTTTATTTCGAAAACACTGTATAAGAAAAAGAAAAGGGAAAAAAAAAACCCGGCGAAGATAATGATTTCTTCCTGACGCTTGGCATTAGGGTTGGGTGATACTGTATCAACTTGATACTTCGTTTCAGGTACGCAAAAGTATCAGATACACCTAAATGATACAGAAGAAAAGTATCAGGTACTCGGTATCAGTTCTCTGACTCGAATTATAACGATAAGTAATTGCTTCCGTTGCGTTCCTTTTCGGTCGGCTGATAAGAAAGAATCATATGATACAAGTATCATATGTTAAAAAAATATCAGATTGATACAAGTATCATATGTTACAAAATTATCATATGATACAAAAATATCATATGAAACAAAAATATATGATACAAAAATATCATATGATGCAAAAATATCATATGATACAAAAATATCAGATTGATACAAAAATATCAGATTGATACAAAAATATCATATGATAAAAAAATATCAGATTGATACAAGTATCATATGTTACATAAATATCAGATTGATAGAAAATATCATATAATAAAAAGTATCAGATTGATACAAGTATCATATGTTACATAAATATCAGATTGATACAAAAATATCATATGATAAAAAATATTAGATTGATACAAGTATCATATATTACATAAATATCAGATTGATACAAAAATATCATATGATTCAAAAATATCATATGATACAAAAATATCAGATTGATAGAAGTATCATATGATACAAATATCAGAATGATACAGTTCCGGGACCCGATTGTCGACTACCCAGTTCTGCACCGACAGGAAAGGATCGGTTATCGGCTGTATCAGATTCAAAAGTATCAAGTAAAAATATCAGGTACCAGCGCGTATCAGTATCAACTTGTACCTAATACAGCAAAACCTGGTATCAACCCAATTCTACTTGGCATCCCTTCTCTGCTATCATCTTTCCTACTTCGGAGATTTCTTGTTCGCAGTGACTACTCTAAAAACTGATGCAATATGAATGTCCGTAGTCTTTGTTCTTACAGGAGACTCATTTCTTTTCATTAATGAAAATAATTGCTGAAACCGAGAAGTAAGGAAGAGTGGGGTGAAACCGGGTACCCTCGATTCTGGCAATATTAGTTCTCTTTTATAATGGACAGATACTGAATTACACTCTACTAGTCAAGAAAAAAGAACAGTCATAGAGACGTGTTGTAGCTCATGAATTCATTGTGTGAAGGTTTATTTGTTTTAAGACGCCAGCTCTCTAATGTTCTTTTTTTAAACTGTCCTTATTTAGCAATCATTACAGTTATAAAAATTATATTTAGTCCAGCTTATTATACGTTTACTGAGGATTTATACTCTATCAAACAATAAGGATTTACTCCAATAATTGCGCGGTTCTATTTTGTTTTTTATAACCTCTGCAGTCGAGGTAAAACCGGGTACTGCAAGTGGCGTAAGACCGGGACAGTCAGTATTGATGATTCCTCCGATAAAGACGATAAAAACACATCAGATGTTGATTGTTTATATTTTAATGGTGTATTTTCTAATTTAAATAAAGATTAAGGATTAATCCCATGCAAAAACTGTCTTAGCTGAGTGCCCACGAAAGCTGCAGTGGCGCGGAGGAAGAAGACAACTGCTTTACGTGTGAATTTTGTAACTAATATTCTTAAATTGTCATATAAAATAATAATGATTGCCACTTTTCCACTGAAAATAGAGTTTTCCTGATTTCCCATAACGTTAACACATGCACCCGGTTTTACTCCACACTTTTTTTTTATAAAAAAAAATTGCTTTTTTTATCATTGATAAAAAAAAAGTAATGAAACTGTGACTTTTCTGGAAAGATATATTGTACTCCGAAATAATATCAGTTAGTGCAAGAACCCTCATCATTTAGCTTCTCATAAAGAGAAATTGAAATTCACCTCACTGAAATGCCGACAGCTTTCTGAATTTTAATCGAATTCAACTGGAATTTCTTTTTAAAGTTGCTGTATATATCTGGATTTGAAGTTATGAAAGAAAAATTCCGCTGCGTCTCGCACATGAGCAGTAAAAAATGTTTTAGTACAAACACTCATATTTCCTGTAATATTCAACGTATTTACTTTAAAGGTTAATACAATACTTCTGTAACATATTGTCGAGTGTTCTGCAAATTTCGAATAATTTGAATAAAAACTCTGCATGTTATAAGCAAAATATTTGCGGAAAAATTTGGGATTTTTTAAAGAAACATTTATATCTTCCCGAATATTTGTGCTATGTTTACGAAAATGCATGTAAATATTATGCACATTAAACCATAACCTTTGATGAAAGTTACATCTCGTTATCAGCTTTCTGTGAAACAGGATGGGTGAAACTCCATTTTATCTTGAATTTTAGTCCTTTCTATACAGTTATGTTTTATTGTTAGGGTTAGTTTATGATTTTTCTTTCTAACTTTCATTTTAGGATAAATTACCCTGTTTGTTTTTTCAACAACTTTAGTAACAGGGATGGTTTGTTCAGCAAAATTAATTTAACCTGGCTAAAGCTTGTCCACAGCCAAGCTGCTATATTAATTGTTGAAAACTCCATATACTTGGGTTGCCTTTTTCAATACTTTTAATAACAACAAGAGTTTTTTTACATGCTGACATATAAATGTTTAAACTTAATTTTTTGTTCATGGTATCTATAGTATTTTCAATTCTTTAGATTTTGTTTTAATTTTGGTTTTATTATTCTAATTATGACTTTTTAGTATAGGATATATATATATATATATATGAAATGTTTTCGTAATTGTAGTCGTTAAAACAAAACAGCAGGCCGAGTAAATTCTAATTTCCATTTTATTTATCGGAGAGTAACGGAATGTACGTACATCTTCGTTTAAGTTTTAAGCCGAAAGTGAACAGAA
>BGPR01014919.1:0-11718 GCA_013235015.1 Araneus ventricosus
AAAGTCGACATTCTCCAAATTTCGGTCTTTCACGGTAACATATATATGTATAAAATGTTTTCGTGGTTGTAGTCATTAACGAGCCGAGTTATTAACTAATTTTCTTTTATTATCCAAATATTTAAGTCATTTTTAATGAGAGTGGCAGACATACGTGCATCTTAGTTCAAGGTTTCAAGTCAAAAGAGAACAGAAAATATATATATATATATATCTGCATTTTCTCCGGTGAGGGAATACCATATAGACACGTGATCAAAGTGAAGGGAATATTAGCTATTTTTACTAAATTACTTAAGTGTTGTAGGGAAAAGTATGGTGCCAACAAGTCGCTGATTTCGCGATTTATGTGGGCGCGTGGAAGTAATTAGAATATTCTTTTAGTAACAAATATGCCAATACGCGAGATTTAATATACCTCCAGCGCGGGAAATAAAACGAAACTGGAGTTTAAGAAAAGCGATTTTGGAATACATTACGACTTTAAAATATATAATATTAGAATTTAAAGCAAAATTAAAAACACAACAAATTTAATCCGTTTTCTGAAATGCATTGGTCCATTTTTTTCGTGTATTCGATAGTTTTGTTAAACATCCTTACAATTAATTTAATTTATTTTCCAATATACATCCATTTCATTATCAATTCCATTCATTAACGATGGATTGACTTATTAAACGATACCCTTATGTAGAATATGATATATACCTGACATCCTGCTTCAACATCTCCGAAGTATCCTGCATAGTCATAGTCAGAGCAGCGGAAACTTGTCCCCTCGGGGACTGTAGCATGTACTGGATAATCCACTCCAGCTTGTCCTGGTATGTTATCCCCGTCTACATCATTCAACCAGTCTGAGCTGAGAAGAGCTGCTCGCAAGCGTTGGTTGTGCTGCGCCTTTATGAGAAGGTTATCAAACATTAGATCATGTACTTCAATTTAAAAGCCATTTAAATATTGAAAGATAATGTTTGGAAGTTTCATACCTCAATCCCGATGCATATAACGATTGAAACTGAAAATAAATTTAAAAAAAAATTATGATTTGTTTACATTCATTGATTTAATAAGACATTATTAACAATTTGAAATAATTTTCTCAATAATAGTAAAAAAAAAAAAAAAATGTTAGGAAATTCTGCATTTAAGTTATGAAATAACATGCATTCATTTCTAAATTCATATTGTCTCGCGTACTTTTTACTATAAGATGCGAAGCATTCTTTCTTTAAGGTCTTACGTCATTGCTTTGAGCTAGTCACTTCACTTGACATCTATATTTACAGCTATTTAATCGGAATTGTATGACATTTGTCTATACGATAACCGCAGCTGATATGTGGATCTACTGAATGTTAGCAAAGTATATATGCTTGTCTTTACTCTGGTCTTGGAGAGGAAGACAAGCCGAAACAGCTGTCGCTTACACTGTATCTGTAAAGACGGCCATTCACTTGAAGTATAGCCATGCCATTTGTCCTAAGACCATTTTTCCCCCACCCATTTTAATCGAAAAACACAGGCACGCCATTCACAAGGATGCTATCTCTGAACGAAGGGAGCGGTCTTCTTTCCCTCTCTACAGCTGCTTGTCAATCGATCTTCTATTTCCCCCAGTCAGCAGATTTTAATTTACGCTACCTTCGAAGCGAGGCTTCAATCTACGCAAGGCATTGTTCTTTACGGTAGCCTCTTTCAGGGTGTATCTGATTTTTCGTTCCAATTTCAGTCCAGACGGAATTCCAACCATAGCAAGCCGTTTGGATTATTTCCATAGATTTTTATCGCTTTTCCATTCTCTCGTTCCAAAATATACAGTTTGTCTGTGAAGTGAATGGCCGGCTTAAGATCTAGTAGGACAACACTTTCTCTCTCAGATTGATTTTATATACCATAGACTATTACCACCACTATAATCTGTATAATGTATTAATTACAATTTTAACACAAAAGGATACCAATCTGTACCAAAAACACTTTTAGAACGGCCTCACTCTTTGTTTTGGAGGCTGCACCTGTATCCAGCATGTAAGTCACCTGTCATACCTAAAATCCTAAGTTCTTACATTTTCCATTTACACTTTTTAACAGTATAAACACAAAAGGATACCATGATGTAACATCAACACAACCCGAACGGCCTCACCCTTTTGCTAAGGAGGCTGCATCTGTAAACAGCTTGTAAGCCGCCTGTAAACCCTTCACTTTCTCTTTCAGATCGATTTTATATATCATAGTCTATTACCACTGCTATAATCTGTATATAATGTATTAATAACAATTTTAACACAAAAGGATACCAATCTGTACCAAAAAACACTTTTAGAACGGCCTCACTCTCATGCCACGGAGGCTGCATCTGTCACCAACAATGTAAATATTTGTAAATTCTTTATGTATTTTTGCTTCTTATCTGTACCATTTTATTTCAAATACAGTTGTTCGGGGTGCGGTGCCCTTTGAGGGGCGTTAGTGCGGCCCTGTGGGGGTCTGGTTCGCTTCCGCTGCACGTCCATCTAAACCGATCATAAAGAGTCACAATGACTCTAGGCACGGGGACGTGTTAGTGGTGTAATGTCTCTAATATAACTGCCATGTCTATCCAACAGGTTCGGGTGCCGTAATGGCATCAGGCACGGGGGCATGGGGCGGCGTTCTGTCTCTAATCTAAGGATTATGGCCTTTTCTTATCCAAATAGAATTAACCTAACAAGGGTCATTGGCAAGCTCGCTTCCAGTCCCTAACCAGAAACCCCTTTAAGTGCTTCTTCTGAAAAGGTATAATAATTTATATATACAGTGATAATAACGATAAAAAATTCTTTGAGAAGGAAATGTCAAGCATATAGATATTCATATAAAAAAATTGCGGATATGTTAGATCTGACATTATAAATAAATCTTTACCTCAGTTTTATTCTGAATTTTGTTTCATATTCTTAGCGTTGTTATAAATTACTAGAAAATCACCCGTCATGGTATGACGGGTGCAAATTGCCTCTTTATTCGAGGGATTTCCCGTCAAATTTGGCGTGTTTAAATAGATATATATACGAAAGAAATGTTTAACATTGATTGAAAACAAATAAAATAAACATATGTTTTATGACAGGAAATACTTTTTTTTATTTACATATTCAAAAAACCCTCTTGGTAAACAACATTCCGTATGAAGTTTTTTTCGTTGTTTAACAATTTTATTATAATTCAATAACTATGAAATTCTCAGCTTGTCAAACGTAAGTAAAAAGTTAAAATTTCAAAGCAATTCTTTTTCGAAATTCTAATCAAAGCAAAGCACTTCTCTGCTGGTCAAACGTTGCCAAAAAATATTATTAAATTATATGATCACGATTGCAATAAATAATCAGATGCATCGTGGCGTGTAAACAATATCACGCGCATGATATACCACTGACGTAATTTACTACTTTCTATTAAAAAACGGAAATTAATTTGAAATATATGATTAATATAATTTAAAATTTCTCGGGAACTATTGATCATAGCGAGATAAATTTCATATCAATCGATAGCAAATTTTATTTCACTATTTTAAAGCTGTTAAATTTGAAATTAGAACGACAATTACTCTTTTAAATTTAAAAATCTGAAATTTAGGTTCTCTAACAATGGAATAATGCTGTTTAACGTCTCGCAGTGCTATGGTGCGAGTTTTATTGTTGGTGACGTCAGAGCGTTACCGAGAGACAGATATGGGCTATTATATTAGTAATTACGTTTGGCAATAGACTTGACTTCTCCTAGAGTATTTATTTGTATAACGACAAGAGAATGGCATCAGTCCCGCTGTTTGTTGAAACATTTGAGAGTTATTTTTATTAAAAACATTCGATACGGCAAGTACTGTGTATCAGTTTCTTTAAAGTCATTATAATGAGAATATATTATAACGAGACCCATTGCGATATACATTAAAATCAAATTAATGAGCTCTTAAGTAATGAGAAATTAAATCAGGCCTGCAAAAGAACAAAATTACCTGCTAGAAAGGCATAAATCTTCATTATTGCGATATCTTCCGATGTTGGCACAGCGGGTAACATCTGAAATAAATTTAATAAAAATTGTTTTTAAAAATACATTTTTATTAGTGTACTAAAAAGTTAAATTTCTTTCTTTTAATAATTTTCTGCTTTTTATTCTTTAATTTATTATTTTTTATTATAAATATTAGGGAATCTCGAAACCTATTTTTTCACATTCACTATCAGGCAGCCCCATTTGAATGGAATCAAAATTTAAATTAAATTTATCAAGTAACTGATAATTAAGTTATGAAAATATTAAAATAGTGTGTTGTCATCGAGAACACACAAGTATACGAAATTTCAAAACTTGAGCACATCAGGAAATGAGTGGGAAATTGATTACAAAATTCCATCTTTACAAACATGAAACAAGATAAGTAAAAGTGAATAAAAACATGCCAAGTAGAATGGAAATGATTTATAAAAGTGAATAAGAACACGTGAAGTAGAGTGGAAATGATTTATAAAATTTATTGAGATCATTAACTGAAAACACCTTTCTAATATATGTGATTGGCAGGATTCGGAATACTGCAATTGCTCTTTTTAATTAATGGTATCGTTTGTTAATTAATTATTCTTAGGTGTGAAAATCATTCATGATATCGAAAAATGCTATTAAATATTCATCTCTATAGATAAAATTAATTGTAAATGTTGTTAGCATAAAAAATCAATGAATACTAATGAATCAAATGATTAATATGATAATAATGGATTTAACATGTAATATTAAATTAATTCAATTTATTATTGATTGATAAAAAGAGTGAATTCAATTGATAAAGTAAATTTGTTTACGTGAAAGAATAATTTATTACATTTCTATTTTTAAATTCCTTTCTTTTTTTTTTTTAAATATTTGAATGCAATTGCCCGAATCTTGCAAAAACAATACAAAAATTGTCTTCATTCTCTTGCTTCATTCTTTTAGCACATATTTATGCACTGTTTATATTAAAAATATAACTATATCATGTTGGCTTATTAGTACCAAGTAGTAAAATTATTATTTAATGAATCACACTGTATGCCTAGTTAAAAAGGAAATGCATTGTCTTTTTATAGGTAGAGCCTTGAATAATAAATTTATCATTTCCCTTTGCAGATATATTCTTTAGCCTGTAATAATATGCATCATTTTTTGATCTTTTAGTTTAGTTCAGTTATATTAACGTCCCGTTTTGAAGCAACACGACGGCTATTTTGGGATGGACCTCGTAATTTTGAACCGCGGTCAGATGACGCGGACGACGCCTGAGCTGGCATCCCCTCTCCAAGCTTCCGCACTACACCAACGGGAGGACGTTTGGCCCCCTACATATGATTTAACCTGCAGCAGGCCCAATACGCGACGGATCTTCAGTGGAATCGGGTTTCGAACCTGGAAACTCTTCGGCCCCAAAGCGGAGACCTTATCCTTAGGTCACCGGGGCCTTGTTTTTAATCTTTTATGTATCCAGTATTCGAAACAAAATAAGATCAAAGGAAGAGACAGGAGATATTTGAAGACCAAAACAGATCTAATTAGGATAATGTGCTGTAATGCTGAATAATTGCATATTTATTATTAAATAATTTACTAACTGTTTCAGGTTGAAAGCAATTTGTTAATGAGTAAGTGCATCATTTTCTAAATGTACAATGAACTTTACATAAATGGATTGCTCTTTGAAAAGAAAGGAGAAAACAAAACTTTTAAAGTAACGAAATGTGTTATGTTGCTTAATTATTTCGAAAATAATAATATTATAATGAAATAAAAAATGTTTCATACATGAGCTCTTAACCATTTGCTAATTCACAATGACATGAGCTTTGTCATTCATTTAAATACTAGTTGTATTGATATTACGTGCAGAAATCTATGCTTAAAGTCAATGTTTGTGTGCGTGCGTGCTTGCGCGCGATGTCCAGACAAATCTATAGCACTTACAGCCATGAAATTTGGCACACAGGTAGTCGTAAAGGTGACTCAATGCATCTCGAAGCAGGAATTTTAAAATTCAATCTAGAAAATTTTTTATTTAGTGTTTTGTGTTGTTTTGGGTCATTTTTGGTACGTTTACGGCTGTAGTATCTTTTCTAATGATCGCTGAAAAACAGTCAATACACCATCGGATAGAACAAACAATTTTCGTTCTAATGAAGTTTGATTTGAATTGCCAACATAATTTACTGAATTTTGAGAAATTTTTAAATAATAGTCACTTTTATGGTATCCCTGACGCATAAATCCAAGAAAATAGTAAAAAAAATATCACGAGCTATTAAAATTCACCAGTTTGATCAGACTTGAAAACTACCAAGACATTTTCGTCAATTTCTACTCCTATTACATAGAAAACTACTGCAGTTATCATGGAAATTACGAATTTTGCATGTTTTTGCGCTTAGTAGGAAACTTCAAAAAGATCTGAAATGTCTTTTCATTTAAAAATGTTGTTTAGAATAATCTTTGCTCGTCGCCAGTGCGTTATCTCCCTACGTATTAATTTGGTCACGTTCATGAAATGTTCTTTTTAGGATTTATTAGCCATGCATTTACTATAAGAAAATTTCATTTTTACGAAAAGAGAGCCATCTCTGTATGGGAAGAAAAGCAATTTTGATTTATATAAAGAAAACGAAGACAAGCGGACGGGATTTTGGAGTCATACTTTCAAACATACTTAGGCAGAACTGTCTCTCATCCTTTTTAATCTAGCCCTATAAACTACTGTTGCATAGCGTAAACACCTGATTTATTTGTTTTGCACATATATGCTCTGAATTCATAATCTATAATTATAAAAGGTAATGTTTGCGTGTGTGCGATGTCCAGAGGAATCTATCGCACTTACAGCCATGAAATTTGGCACAGAGGTAGACGTAATGGTGACTCAATGAACCTCGAAGCCAGAATTTTAAAATTTAATCTAGAAAATTTTTTATTTAATGTTTTGTGTTGTTTTGGGTAATTTTTGGTACGTTTACGGCTGTAGTATCTTTTCTAATGATCGTTGAAAAACAATCAATGCACCATCGGATAGAACAAACAATTTTCGTTCTAATGAAGTTTGTGTTAAGCTTCAAACGTAATTTTCTGAATTTTGAGAAATTTTTAAAAAATAGACAGTTTTGCCGTCGATATTTTATTTTTGTTTTTAAATTTGCTGCATCCGACGTTCTAATAAAAATATTATTTTAAATTTTTTTCAGCTTATAACTGGAACGGTTAAAATATCTTTTTCTATTTTTTTAAAATTAATTTTTTCCTGGTCAGTTGAAAGATATTTTTCTCTAGCAAGCATACTCCCGCGGAAGTTTCTCCGGTGCCTTCCCAACATGCATTGTTGCAATTTCATGGGCTGATGGTGCAGAGCGCAGGATACGTCTTAACCTTCAACTGAATGACTTCAATTATTATTTTCGGCAGTGTCTTAACGTGTTTATGTCTCGCATATTTTGCTTGCTGCATAATAATCATTTTCACGTTGCAATTTTTTAATATTGTTTCGGATTAACGTACTTTGCATTGTTTTTCTACAGTTGAAATGTCATTATCGCGAAGAAAAATAAGCGGGGAAATTAATAATGTGTATCTTTTGGTTTTTTTTAAGAACTTTTTCAGGTCATTGTGGGCGGGGTTTTTTTCATTTTGTTGAAGTCCTGATTCCACGGGCAACGCCGTGCGCGTACTGCTAGTAAATTATAAGTTGAACTGTATTTACATAGAAAAGCATGCATTAGATTTATAAGATGATCTGTTGATAAGTCTTCGATTATTAAATCCTTTTTATGATTGAAGGATGTGTCTGACAAATTTAGTTAGTTGTGTAATGGATTTGATGACGTTTGGCCGAATTTTGGCTATATTATGACAAAATTATAGCTTCATGCTTGCTGAAAATACCATTCACAGGTTAATTATAATAGAATCCATGGATTAATTTGCTGTATTCGGTTTCATGATGCAAAAGTCAGATAGATTTGGTTCGTGCCCTATATTGCTTATCAATAACAAAAGAAAAAATAGCACCCTAAATATTGAGCTAAAATAGCTTCAAAAATATATTATTTAATAGTAGCTAATGATTAAATAATTGAAGCTACTATTGGGACTATGGGGACTTTAACCCTTAAAGGCCCGGTGTTGACTTTTAGCAACATACCCAATTTTGTCTTCTAAAAGCTTCATTATAAGACTGAAGTTCTAACGCCTGTTGTTGCCATACTGAAATTTTTATTAAATCAATTTACAACATATAGATGGCAGCCTGAGTGCTGATAAAAATATATATACACTCTGTCCCAAAAGTTTATAGACTCTCGTATTTTGCCTATATTTTTTGTTGTATATGATATATTTCGATGTAACTGACTGTATAGATATGTTATGTCTATTAAATTGAAAAAACAGCAGTTCGACCCCGTATATTTAATGCCAATTTTTAAATCGTAGAATAAACTGAAATAACCTGTCCCAAAAGTTTATAGACAAATGCAATTTTATGCAAATATGGTATTGATAATCATGACGCCGATCTGGAGCCTAATGCATACGTTGTAAGAAAAGGAAAGCGTTCGTTTGTTCTGCGTTTCAAGATGCTTAAAGCGTAGCAGCTCTCTAATGAAGGAGTGAGTAAAATTCTGCATTTCAAATTGCTCTGTAAGACTGTTAAGGAAATATTGAAACTTTTAAATCGTTCTAAAAGCATGATTTAGCGTGTATTAACTCGTAAGACGCTATATGAGCCAAAACCTCGTTCGAGAAGACCACGTGTGACGGATATTCGCAGTGATAGACGGATACAAAGAATGGCTTTCACGTCAGAAAATGTCGGGTCGCGAAATTACTGGGGCTTCCCGGTTGCAAATCTCCAAGAACACTGTTCATAGATGAATGATAGAATCTGGTTATATGATCCACGCAAAAATGGCTCGCCGATTACCACTCTCAAACCTTCACATTAGTAAGAGATTACAATGGGCTCGTGATCATATATCATATGGTGATAAATGGATGGCTGTCCTTTTCAGTGATGTAAAAAATGGAACTTCGATAGACCTGACGGGAATATAAAATATTGGCATGATTTGCGTAAAGTGCCCAGGAGCTTTTTCAGTAGGCAAAGTGGTGGTGGATCTGTGATGGTGTGGGCTGCTTTCAGTTTCAACGGTCAAGTGGCCTCTTTAGAGGGCCGACAGAATTCTCCTAAATACATAGAAATACTAGAATATCGTCTTATGCCATTTGTAAAAAACATAGGGGGACGAAATTGGTAATATCAGCAAGATGATGCTCCCATCCATACCTCCAATGCTACGAAAAATTATTTAAACTCGAAAAATGTTACTGTTCTTGAGTTTCCACCTATGAGCCCTGATCTAAAGCCAATTGAAAATGTGTGGGGCATTATGTTTCGGAAGGCATATGAGAATGGAGGGCAATTTTATTCAGTGAATGCCTTAAAGACAGCCATTGAAAGTGTATGGTACAACTTGGAACCAGGGATATTACAAACCTTAGATATGTCTATGGAAAAACGTGTATACAATGTCATACTGAGAAATTGAAAGACTTTAAACTATTAAGAACATTGTATTGAGCACCTTTTGTTGAAATGTCATATATTCTATAAACTTTTGGGACACCTAATATTTCCATTTTGCTATATAATTGAAATAAAAATTGTTATTTTTTCTAAATATTTAGTTGAATGCAAGTCG
The DNA here is from genome assembly GCA_013235015.1 of Araneus ventricosus. Lineage (NCBI taxonomy): Eukaryota > Metazoa > Arthropoda > Arachnida > Araneae > Araneidae > Araneus > Araneus ventricosus. The sequence goes on from BGPR01014919.1 coordinate 9,771, forward strand.
CATATGGTTTGAATAAACATATTTGTAATTGGTGTTTGTATGCCTTTCCGTTTTGCTAAAACATATATTTTACTAGATTCTATAAACTTTTGGGACAGAGTGTATATAAATTGATGTTTTACGTTTGAGGTTGTATCTTTCTAGCTTTGTTTGTACGTTTGAGAATATCATATTTTATTCTACAATGTGTGTGTGTGTGTTGAAGGAAATTCGTTATCCATATTATTATTTCGTTGCTTCACAAGCAACACAACCTATCACAATTTTTTGAAATTTCGGTTGTTGCGGAAAATTGAGCATTTTCTTCCTCTTTGAAATTTCAAAAAATTGAGGTAGGTGGTGTTGCTTGTTAAGCAACGATTTATTAAAATTCATCTGTGTTTGACATTATATAATTTTATCAAGGAAATTTTTTCCTGAAATAAAGCCCAGTCAGTTGGTAACAAACTGTTTTTAGCCATAAACCATACTTAAAACAAAATAGGATTTTTCAAGTATTTTTTTCCTTGTTTTATTCAAGAAATGAAAGTCAAAAAACATTTTAAAATCAATTTTAAAAAATCAGGGTTTTAAGGGTTAACTTTTGTATACCTTTTCTTAAAACATCTACTCTGAAAAGCTTGGCAAAGTCCATAAATACGAAAAAAAATTCTAAAACAATGTACAGTGATGGTTTTATTACATGTTTTCTAAAACTATGCATCTGTGAAAAATTCTATAATGTCTGTATACATTTATTTCACTCAGACGTGAAACTGAGATGACTACATTAAAACTGAATTTAAAGTATGCATCTTCAGAAGCATCTGATGTGTAGGAAAACTATTAAAAACTTCGGAAATAGAAGCACTTGTATGCAAGAGTTATTTAAAAGCATTAGTCAAGATCTGTGTTTTTAAACGAATAAAAATATAATGAATGGCTTTTAAACAAAACCATTAAAAAAATACGGTATTTTCATTAGAATTTGAATTTTGTTTACAGTCAAATCTTTTATACTACTTACGGATTCAAAAAATTATACATGCAGCAATAAAAAGTTCTTGACTAATAGATTCCGTAAGATCGTATTAATAAATTAATTGAAATTCAACGCTTTTATCTTAATCCTGTCAGGCAAGAAAACCATCGTAGTATACCTCGGATATTCATGAAATACAGCCTGATTCATGGCTATTTCTATTCAGCTGTTTACGTTGGCATATTTAATGTTCAACCTCATTGAATCCCTTCTATATGAAAGAAGTACACGGCAAGTGCATTTACAGAATCACGAGTTACTTCTTTGCTTTCATTAAAAACAATAAGCAATCAATGCAGTTTTGAATAAATTTGCTCTTTTGAAAGTAAAAATTACTTATAAATAATAAGCGAAAGAGAGGCAGCCGTTAATCCACTGCTGTACAATTTTTAGCAATTTCCTGTGAAATCTTTAGGGGATGATTTAGTGCATATTGAAGTGCAAGAATTAATTGAGAAAAAGACACTTTTACCTCGTTGGAAAAAAAATTATTGATGCAAAAAAAAGCCGATTATCGTACAAGTGGTAATTATGAGGGTTATGCGTCATGACTTTTAAACCAACAAAAACAAGTTCTACGTGAAGATTTTTTAAAAAGAAACATGCTTATGCAAATTATTGGTATCTTAAACGACCTTTGATCGTGTTAAAAGAACGAAGATAAACGAGCAGAAGCAAATTTATAATGATTGATTCGCTGTGCATACCACTAGGAAACCGATCTTTTATCATTAATTTTGAAAATGATGTTTTTGGCTTTGTTTTTAAGTAAGTATTCGGATAAGATGTTTAATAACGGATTCTTCTTATCGCGATTTTTAAAGAAACTTTTTGTTTCCGTTTGTTGAGGAATTTCATCAATCTGAGATAAGGCAAAACTGAAGTAGCTTCAATTGATGCCTCTGAATTATTTCCGTGATTTAAGGA
>BGPR01014919.1:13273-37973 GCA_013235015.1 Araneus ventricosus
GCATAATTTTCACTTTGCTGCTACCCAGTAAACTTTCGGTCTTGCATAATTTTCACTTTGCTCACGAACCTGTGGAAGCAAAATTCTTCAACCTTTTATATTTTTGTCCCTTGTATTTTATGCTTTCCACCATTACCAACATTCCTTTCGGGTACCCGTCACTGATCCGCTGCGTATCCTCAGGGGTACGCGTACCACGGGTTGGGAACCTCTGCATTTGAGTAATATTTTGATTTTGATGGATGCTTTGGTGGTCTCTAAATTCCGATTTTAGAGTTAAAAACCATAGAAAATTATCATACTTTAAAATTTAACTTTAATCATGACGTTGAATTTCATTATTATATATTCTCTGATCCTACGAATATCATTTGTATAAATTTCTTTAAATAGTTCATTTTATTCTCAGTTTGATTTTAAATGCATAAACCGAACACAAGAAAGAAATCCTACATTTACCCGAAAATATCCTTATAAAAATTTAAGGAGAAATGTTCAATAAATTACGTCGCTTGATTTGTAGACGATATACTTTCACTTCTGACATTTCGTCTCATCAAAGGTGGAGCTTTTCAAACACATCTTAATAAGACTTGTAATTATTAAAATATTTTTTTATTTTATTTATTTTTTTTTTTTTGATGAGTGAAAAATATTTTGTAAACTTTTCTTACAATTCATGTTATTTCTGGATACTGCAGGTTTTCAGCAGAACACGACATCAATTTGCTTCATTAAGCTCAATACTTTTTTCCCCTCCCGACGATAAATTGTTCTTTTTCTGTTCATATATGTGGCCGTAGTGCACTGATGGTAGATTCGCGGCTTCGGGGCCGAAAGGTCGCATGTTAGAGACCCGATTCCACTGAAAGTTCTCTGTTGCGCTGACCTGTAATGATTAAAATATAATCCGTCGAGAGCAAAAGTTTCCGATGTGAGTTGAGACGTGTTGAGTAACGGTGGAGAGAGTTTAGCTATATTAACGTCCCGTTTTGAAGCAACACGAGGATTATTTTGGGACGGACCTCGTCATTTTGAACCGCGCTCAGATGGCGAGGATAACACCTGAACTGGCATTCCCCTCTCCAAACATCCGCACTGCACCAGAGGGAGGACATTTGGCCACCTACGTATGATTGAATGTGCAACAGGCCCCATGCACGGCGGCTCTTCAGTGAAATAAGGTTTCGGATCTGGTACCATCCGGACCCGAAGTCAAGACCTTACCACTAGGCCACCGCGGCAGAACGGTGGCGAGAGAGTGCCGGTTCAGGAGCTTTCATCCTCATTTGTCTCTCATTTGCACCACAATTCAAAATTACGAGGTTCATTCCCAATTAACCCTCATGAAATTTCCATAGGTAATCTTTTATGATTTGTTGACATTGGCAAGAATTCTGTCCATTCATCTGTTATGATAATTTGCTCAGAAGAAAGAGTTTCTCTATGTCAAACTAAAATAATGTGTGGTTCAGGAGCTTTCTGTTCATATCATTAAAATAATTGAATTCCCTGTCAATTAGTTTTTACAATCTATTCAGTTCTTTTTTTAATTTTGAAATAAATTCCATTGCATGGATTACAAAACAGCGGATGAAGAAATCGCAATAAGACTAATTTGCTTCGTGACAAAACGCCAATGAAAAATTTTAAAATTTGACACATACATTTCTCAGTATCAAACAGAAGTATTTCTATTAATTTAAGATAAAATACTGAAAAAATAAAATTGATTCATCGATGTTAGATTACAAAGTACTACCATTCCTCAAAATCGGTTCTCGAATTTTACATAATTTTTTTTGTCTTTCTCGAAGTTACCTGAAGCTTATCTTTTTCTACCGACTTAAATTATGAAATCACATTAATCTTCGGAGCTCGTGTTTCCGCTTCAAATGATACATTTTTTCTTAGTGGTGTATAAAAAACAAAACATGAACGCTGATTGCAAACCTTCAAAAAAATGTTGGATGATCAACACTTCCACACGTAGCTCGTGTTTCCGCTTCAAATGATACATCTTTTCTCAGTAGTGTATGAAAAACGAAACATGAACGCTGATTGCAAACCTTCAAAAAAATGATCAACACTTCCACACGTAGGAACGAATTCCTTATTTTCGCATTAAGCATTCAACTTAACTTTCCTTTTGTTGTTCTTAATTATTTATCCATTGTTTCTAAAAGGAGTGATCATAGCACTTTGAAAATTTTCTTATATTTGTCGCTACATAAAGTTGCCTCTTTTATCACGAAAACATATTCGAAGACATAACCTGACTTCTGTTCAGTTGATATCTGAAAACTTCGCTTGTTTTCTGGCATATTTAAACAAAAATCATGAAATCAGTAATCGTTATTTTGTTTGCGGCTTCATTAGTAATCACTGTCCAACATGCCCTCGGAAGCTCAGATGCAGAGGCAATACACCATCATCATGGACATCATGACCATTAGCAACATGGTCACCACGAACCACCACCGTCATGAACATCATGACCATCACCATGGAAATCATCTCCATCATGGGCATCATCATGGGCACCATCATTAAGTAGCGGCAATTGGAATCAGCAGTGTACACATATGGCAAAGCTATATTAAATTTAATTCTTGCCTATTTATCCGAAGAGTACTCAAATTGTCCTTTCTTACAGGTTGTTATATAGCTGAGTCTATAAGTAGCATTTCATCCATCAACCTTTATCAAATTATGCTTTTAAATAGTGACACACATTTCATGACATCGGTAGCTGATTGCGATAAAGTTTCTTAAAAAATGAATAAACATCTCAGATTATATAATATTGTACAATTTTTATTTTCTTGCTTCTATTTGCTTTATTATCTGGTGATTTTTAGAGTTTTATTTAAATCAATGTGAATTACGATTTTCAATTGGATAATTTCATGAATAACTATTGAACATGGCTTGAAACTAAAAGTAAATATATAAGGATTATAATTTTAATATGATTTTATTATTTCCGTATTTCCTTTGTAATTAAAAGTTTCTGTTATGAATAGCATTTTATTGTAAATTTAGTTGATGTAATAAAACCGATTCATTTACACCCAGTGTTATTTACTGTCTATTTCAAGATGTGTCTCAGACAAGAAGTCTGCATAGTGACGGTCACTGTAGATACGGGGAAAATACTATGCCGCGTAATAAATAAAAATGCTGCTATATTTATGTATTTGTCTATCGATTTATTCCGACATTGCTTTAAATATAAAGATTCTATTTAAATAAAATTTCTGTAGTTTTATCATAAACATTTGAAGAAGTGATCAGCTTTTTATTGCGTTTTTATAAATGAATTAGATTGTGTTAAATAGTTTTAAAAATTACTTTAGAATGAAGATTATCAAGGAAGAAAATTTTAAGAATTCGTTTATTTAATAATTTATTCACTGAAAGACTTATGAATTATTTCATAAATTTAAAATTATTAATATTGCAGACATTCAAGCGTAGTTCATAGCATCGCGTGTAAATGACATGAACTTCATTTCATCTAGGTACTTTAACTAGTTTCTTATCATATAATTGTTAATTTGTTTTACAGATTCACACATAAAGATGTATTAGTCATAATATCAGCATTAAGTTTAACGGAGAACATTCGTTCTTCTGTGAAAAATGCCTAATGCATCGCGCCAATTTAATTTTGAAATCCATTGTGCATCTTGCAGGTGAGAAAAAGGACGTGACTTCACAGTACAGCGTAAGATAACGTTCGGTTAGATGTTAATTGTACATTTGCGTTTACCATGCACTGCTACGTCATGTGATTTGAATCTAGAATCTAGTTTTGAAGCATCAAATTTAAGTCATTAAATTTAACTAGTAGACAGCCAAGTAAGTCATTAAATTTAACAAGTAGATAGCCAAGTAAGTCATTAAATTTAACAATTTTAACAAGAAGATAGCAAAGTAAGTCATTAAATTTAACAATTTTAACAAGAAGATAGCAAAGTAAGTCATTAAATTTAACAAGTAGATAGACAAGTAAGTCATTAAATTTAACAAGTAGATAGCCAAGTAAGTCATTAAATTTAACAAGTAGATAGCAAAGTAAATCATTAAATTTAACAAATAGATAGAAAATTAACTCAATAAATTTAACAAGAAGATAGTGGAAGGTTTCTATGCATTCATTAGATTTGGTTTAAATAATTTCGAATTATTTACAAGATAACTGTTTCAATATGTGTTCATCCCTTTTGCTTACGTTTGCGTTCATGGTTATCGTCAAATGTCAAAAAATTAAATACTGACAAAGCTAACTTTCATGATAATTGTATTAAATAAATTAGGAAGGATATTTAATTTGCTTCTTATTTTTCATATCAAAGTCGAGATTTTATTTTTCTCGAAATTGATAATATTAGCTTATTTAATTTTTTCAGGAATTCTTCTGATATTAAAAATTTTTCTTTTTCTTCATTAGAACTCATTTGAATGCTAAGAATTTTAAAGAAAAAGTTAGATAAATGAATAAAGCTTTCAAAAAGCGAAGATAAAAAGAACCCCCGGCTAGGTTTTTTTGAGCTGTCTTTGTTAACTGCGGGTTCTAAATTCTTTGCTCAACTCCATTTGTTTCATTTGTTGTGCTTTTAGTTTTCATTAATTTTTTAAAGATGGCTCATGACCTTGAATTTTCGAAGACTCGTATGGGTAATCCTGATTGCCTTGAAAGGTTTACCAATTCTGCTGAATACCGAATCCGATTTCTACATTTTTTGTAGGAAAAATATAACAGCATACATTTTTTTAGAGAAAACGCAAACAAAAGATACACAATATTTCTTTCAACCCAGTTAGAAATGCGATATTTCATTATTTTTAAATCTTATTATATATTTTAAAAAATATATTGATCTAGTTATAAAGAATTTAACTCACAATAATTTGCTTGCATTACGTATGTAATGATTGGAACATGTATCTCAGAATGTTATTTACCAAAATATTCTTAGAAAGTATAAAGGATAAAAGTTATTTGCCAAAATATTCTTGGAAAGTATTAAGGATAAAAGTTATTTGCCAAAATATTGATAACAGTTTCAAATGCAGCTATTTCCTTATGAAGCACGTTTCAATATTTAAAGATTTTTTAAAGAAAGTCATTTGAAATTTCGAACATCTCTACAAAATTTCAAATGCCTTTTCACAATTTAAAACTTTAAACTTCGACTTTCGAGTATTTTAATTGAAATCTTAGGTGTAAAGGATTTAATTTTGAAAGAAAAAGCAACTTAGGAACGATTAATAGACCTTTTTCATTCGATTTTTAAAACTATTCTATAAATATGAATTTAAATTAACATCCATAATAATCCATTTTTATTTAAATGAATAGATGTTGACAAACCTCTGATAGTTTAGTTATAATAACGTCCCGTTTTGAAACAACACGAGGGGTTTTGGGACTGACCTCGTCATTTTGAACCGCCGTCAGATGACGCGGTCGACACCTGAACTGGCACCCCCTCTCCAAGCTTCCGCGCCACACCAGCGGGAGAACGTTTGGCCACTACGTATGGTTTAACTTTCAACAGATCCAGACACGGCGGATCTTCGGTTGAACCGGGGTTCGAGCCTGGAACCCTCCGGCCCCAAAGCCGACACCTTAAAACTAGACCACTGGGGTCCTGCCAACCGTTGATAAGAGATGAGATCTTTGAACTGGGGAAATGTGTTTTACGGATAAATCTCCAAAACATAAGATTTAAATTGTTGCGGATCCCTCTTTCACTCACAAGGGCAACACCAGGTACATGGGTCACCGATTTTTTCAAATTCTGTACAATTGTAGCAGTGCCTTGGGACAATGCAACATGCCAGCCACAAGTTCTACAACTCGGTAATTTTTGAGAAAATCGATCGAAAACTTTAGCGGATAGAATATCAAACAGTTCGCTGCAAGTTAGTGCGAGATGGCATCAGTCTAATGGTTAGCTTCAGAACTCCGTAATTGCTGGATAGCCGGATCGAGTCCCACGCTGAACATCTTTTAAAATACCATTTAAATATTTTATAACGAATAATATCGTTTAAACGCATGGATATTTATTGAACTTTCAACAGCGTTTAGTAATTCTATTTTTTCTTAAAATAAAAACTTATTTTTTATTATAACTTTAATCACCACATTATATGAATCGTAATTAATATCAGATAATTCGCTTCAGCTGTATTAATGAGATGGCGGCTTATAATGTGATGAATAAAATTATAATAAAATATAAATTTTTATCTGCAAAAAATTAGCAGAATTACTAAACGCTGTTGAAAGTTCAATAAATAACCATGCGTATAAACGATATTATTCGTTATAAAATATTTAAATGATAGAAGTTCAACGTGGAACTCGATCCGGCGATCCAAGCAATTACGAAGCTCTGATTCTAACCACCCAACCGTCCGTCGCCATCTCGGTCTAAATTTTGGTTGATATTCTATCCGCTAATGTTTTCGATAGATTTTCTCGGAAAATTACTGAGTTGTAGAACTTGTGGCTTGCATGTTGTATTGTCCTAAGACACTACTACAAATATACAAAATTTGAAAAAAATCGTGACCCATGTACCTGGTGTTGCCCTTGTCAGTTTTAATCTAGCAATAACTTGAAACAAGTTATAAACGAAGTACAAAAACTTTATAAATATAAGAGCAAAATTGGCTCATAAGAAAATTCCTGAATTCAGTTAGCAGCTGATCGAAACTGCAGCCAATTAAACAGTTCGTTCTTTTCACCAGGTGCGAATTCGAAGTCTCGTTTCTAGTTTGGCTAAAACGAATGCTAAGATAACTTCTGGATTTCAGCTTTTACATGATGATGATTTTCATTATTCCCAATGGAAGAAATCTACACCATCAAGTCTGACTACCAAACACTATCTAATTGAAATTATCTGAGATCAAACATTAGAATAAAACAAAGCACGAAATACTGTATTTTGAAAAGATATAACACTGTCTTTTAGAGACATAATTGACAGCTAATTCCAATGGCAGCTTCTCCATTGTATCTGCAGATCTGCAGCATTCCCTGCAATTACTTCAAAATTCATTTATGCATTTTAGCAACATATGTCTTTTTTATAAATATTTTCTTTGTGAGATGTCGCTGATCATATAGAATTAGAATTAAAAATCATTTTTTAATCACATCCTATTACAGCAATTTAGTTTCAAAAACTATCGTCGTTTGGCGAAATCTCTATTGAAGTCGAAAGGGTTCTGAGCTGTTTCTGGCTGCAACTAATATCTATCGAAAAATCGGTTGGTGAGCGCGTCAAAATGACGTATAAAGAGGTAAAAAATACAGAAAAATAATGCACAACCCCGGTTAACGGAATTAAAAAGGTGGAAGACGTTTCGGGTAAAGACTTTTTCGATTAAACCATGAACATCTATTACTTTTTTGTATCTAATTACAATATGTAATTCTCAGGGACGTGGCGAGCGTCTCACATCTGGGGGGGTGTGAGATCCAAAAAATGCCGACTCTCATGACGAATTTCAACACTTAAAATACAAATATTTTTATAGTGCCTAATATACATATATGTTCCAGCTATGATGCATAATATCATCTTCAATGATGAGGATACGAAATATCTAAGGGCTCAAACAAAGACAAAAGACCTGCCTTCAAAAAGAACATTAAAAAAATAAAGACAAAATTTATCTTAGCAAAGGCTCGATTTTATTCCCTCCTCGGTAGGAAGTCCAAACTCGATGGAAAATAAACTCGTCCTCTTTATGTCACTTTTGCGACCATTGATTAGCTGCGCTTTCCCAATGTATGTGTGTGGGTTCAACCCATCAGAAAAACTGTGAGGACTACAAGAAAGATATCACAAATGTCCTCAGAAACTAAATTTATTCGTAAAGATCTGAAACGCAAAACCATTTGAGATTTATTTAAATATAGCCATAAAATATTTGAACAAAATGGATAACAGATATTAACGAAGCCGCAAGAGAGATTCCAGTGCATGACCCTAGTATGAGAACAGACGCAGAGCAAAGCTCTATTTAGAAGCACCCTCACCTCAAGACTTTCTGAATCGCCATATAGCCTGATTTGGCCAATATAATCAAAATATCAGAAATACAGTATAATTTTATTAATATAAATTATTTCGTTATCACTATAATTATTTGAACTAAATTTTATTTCTTACCATCATTAAATTCAATTAATCATAAATAATACATTCTGATACATAAATAATATACATACATATAATATTTAAATAGTACGAATAATAATCAATCCTTGGGCGCTTAACATATCACGCCACTAAAATTTCATTCCTAGATGTGAACAATAAAAAAAAATCACTGTCTGAAAAATCCCTCCTTTGGTCATTTCTTATTACTGAAATAATTATTGTAATTCAGGTATTTAAAATATTATGAAAAAAACACATCAAGGTGTTACTTTTTTTAAATATGCAAGTAATAAAAATATCAATTTTATTAATCTTTAATATTTTACACTTAAAATTTGAGAATTATTTTATTTAGAATCAAAAGTGAAATGTTTTACATAATAGGTATTTGGCCAAATCATTATTCGTTATATCACTAATCTCGATTTAAAAAAAAAACACTGCTTCGAAATTCAACTCAATTTGAATTTCCGTTTATTACTATTATATACACGGCATTCGAACGGAAAAAGGTTCTTTTATTCCTCATCCAAGTACTTGAAAAATCGCAAACATCCGCTGGTAATATATATGCATAAATTTGCAGAATTTTTGAGATCTATTAAAACAAATCATGTTAAATAAATAAATAATTAATGCAACAAAAAGCAATGTAGAATAATGAAAAGCAGTGCAACTTGGCTAATTCGAATTTAATTTAGAAAATCTTTGTGTAAAAGTGAATACAGCATGAGAAAACGGCAATTTTAACTAAAAAAGGCAAAAAAAAAAATCTGTTTTTAAAATTTAACACCTTTAATAAAGAATACATAATGAATAAATAAACAGTGTGAAATTTTAATTAACAAAGCAAAAATATTTATAGATTTTTTAAAAATAATGTTAATAAACTCACTTAAAGCTTAAATTTAAAATAATTCAAAAAGTGAGAAATATTTAATTGCTGTTTTGATTGGATACATTGATTGGATTCTTGAGTCAATAAAGAACCTTAAAAAGTTATTTATTCACGATCGATGGGCATACAAAGTAAGGACGAAAGCAATTTAGAAATATAAAAGAATTTACAATTTTTATTCTTGACATTTAAGTAAACAAAATAAATTCGAATTACAGATTATATTTAGGCATTATGCGTATAGAAATTTTAAGAATAGAGAAAAAACCGAATTACTTACGAATTCGGATAAAAAAATGTTTGAATTAACCAAGTTCCGCAGTAATAATAATGATTTAATTCACCTATAGTAAAGCAGGTTTGGTGTCCCGCTTTCTGGATTGAGATTTCTTTATGTTGTCTTTAACTTTACCACTGTTCAGAATAGTGTCCATTCGAGTTTCCTGCCCAATAAGAAGTTAGGGGTTTTTGTGATGTAAAAACAACTGCATTCCCCCGATCATAAATCTGTCAGTCTACTTCCCCCCCTTTTTTCCACAAATGGTGCAATCCGAAGACACCATGAAATTACAGGATTCTTAAACTGTCCTGCTCGCAAAAGCTTCCAGGGTTGGGAAAGAGATTACTTTGTGTATTTGTTTCCTTATGTGGTATGTGTATTTGTTTCCTTATGTGGTATATTTCAATGTTTCTGCACATAATTATCAAGATTTTGGAAGAGAAATGCTGACATTTTACATAAGAGAAAGAACGCCCCCCAAAATGAGAGCTAGATATATTTTTCTAGCATTAAACACACAGACGCACAAAAAATAAATAAATAAAGATGTTACAGAAAGATTAAAATTTTTTTAAAAATCAAAAGTGAACATATCCATTTTACAAAGTTGGTTTTAGAAGTGAATATTTTTAGTTTTCCTAAAGAATTAACTTTGGGTAATTTACCAAAGAGGAAAAACTAAGTTATGAGACAAAATTGAATGATACTGCGCCCTCGTACAGGTCGGTACTCAGATGAGAAAATTGTAACAAAACGCTTTTTAGAAAAAAGCGTATATGTTCACTTTTGTCAGGAAGCTCCTCATAAACAGTTTAGCATTTGAATGATGTAATTATTAATAGCAGCTAACAACTTTGCATATTTTAAGAGGCTAAATTTTACACTCTCAGGATTGAAGATGCTTCAATGCAATCACTGAATGTTACTGCCAGTCAAGTTTCTTTCTGTATAAAAAATCGATAATAGAAAAAAAAATTTATAGTAAAGTTGGAGAGAAAAGAAATCCATTCATTCATATAAGCTTAGCAAGGAAAGGTTAAAATATGTTTCACGCCGAGTTAATATTTGTCTCCTGTTGTATAATAAATCTCATCATTATGGCTTGTATATCAAATTAACAAAATTTTTTATATAAAATAATTTTTTTATAAATATATGATGAAAGCTAACATACTAAATGAATCTTATTAAAAAATTGTTAGCATCTCTCAAAGTTTCTCAAATCAATATTATAAAAAATTTAAATAATTATTTATTCCTTTTCTATGTCGTGGAAAATGTTTCATAAATGTTTTCTTATATTTAAAAATATAAAAATAATATGCAAAATAAGCCCACAGTAAACATTGAAATTTAAACTGCCTTTTCATTTTTTGATTATTGTTACTCAATTCTTCTATCGAATTAATGTTATTTTTTAAATTCTAAGATATAAAGAAAACGTAGTATTGATATTTTCTCTTTTAACTCATCTGAGAGAAAAAAAAAGTAATAAAGACGTAAGATAGATGAGGATATTTGCATTAAAAACTTTCTCACATGCGAAGTAAAAAATAAAAAAAAAAATTATAAACGCCAAAAAATTTGACATCGAGATTTTGATGATTTTCTTCATTAGAGAACCCGAATACGAAAAAAACATTTTCTGGAATTATATATGTCTGTCGCTTCGTCCGTCTGCAAACACACACCGATTTCGGTGTGTAGTTATTTTGTCGGCAATATCGACTTGCCGTGCTCCCCGATTTAGGGTAATAAAACTCGGCAGTTTCGGCCTTGTGTGCAAGGACTTGCAGGGATGACAGTTTTATTAGGATGTACACTAGAAAGTCTAGAGAAGAACGCTGCCGCTGTTTACAGATGGGTAACGGAAAATTTCTCGGGATCTACAAAACAGTGGCAACTCATTTCTTTCGTTGCTCTGAAAATTTAATTCACTTTGTTTTTTTCAGCGTTTCAATAAATAATTCTGCAAATGTCGTGGATACGCAGAATAAAATAATACGTTCGATTACTTTTTCAAAATTTGCCGACTCGTTTGTCAATTTGCCGACTTCAGAAAAATCTGGGGGTCACACCCCCCCTTCGCCACGTCCCTGGTAATTCTGAATTGTTTTGAGTGTAAACCGAATTTAGTACTCTCTTTGTGGGCTACTCTCATGTTCTTTATTAAAGTTAACCCTCGTCGGGCGCAATATTCGCGCCGGCGAGTTTGGGCGCAATGTTCCTGATAGGCACAGGTAAACAATATCGTAATTGATATTTTTAATACCTTTTCATTTTAATTTTAGCATTCTAAAATTAATCACTGACCTTCTTGGGGAAGCTTAAAAGAAAAGAGTGGGGATATCGTTGCAAAAATGTCACCTTCGCGATTATTTCCGTGCAGTACCGTACGTGTTTTTTGGATGTGCGATTTCAGAGGCTTTTCGAAAACCCGGGTTGCTGTTAACTGGGGTTTTAGTATCATCGGATCTGCAGCCTATCCCTAATCGTAGGGAAAATACGAAATTTATAAGGAAATTCAGCGCTCCTGCATTAATTTGGAACGGATAAAGCCGAATTAAAAGTTTTAGAATGCACAAATTTTTAAAACCTGGCATAGAGTGTACACATTTTGAGTGAATCAAAGTTGAATTAAAGCCGAATTAAAAGTTTTAGAATGCACAAATTTTTAAAACCTGGCATAGAGTGTACACATTTTGAGTGAATCAAAGTTGAAAGGCAATTTTAAAGAATATCTTTTGTAGCATTGCTTTTTTCTGAGTTAACGGTTAAATCGCTAATAACACTATTTCGCTACTCCAGTAAGTCGTTTCGAATTTGGAGGAAATGTGCAGGAGAGATCCAGGAGGTAAGAGAAAATGTCGACCTATTGCTGAAACTTATCCTAGAAATTTTTATTCTTATAGAGAATGAGTAAAGAAAGCAGTTTTACTGTTATTTTATACAGTCGATCAAAAAAAGTATTCGAGCTGTTTTGATTACTCGAAGTCTATGAAACTTCAAATCAGGCTTATTTGCTTTGGAAAAGGGTCGTTGACTAGTATATGTGAATCTCACAGACGCATAAGGGGCCATCTTCATATTATTTTTACAACATTTTCGAAATATATTTTTTAAGATAACACTTTTTATTCCTTGTAAAGTTTTGCACTTAATAAAATTTCAAGAAATAATTATTTATGCAATTCAAATTATAATACCTGAAAATAAAAGGGGTCTGATTTTCATTTCAGATACTTTTGCTCCGCTAAATGCTTCTCTTCATTGATATCTTTGACTTCAATTATTATTTTCTTTCATTTTATAAAATTTGTTTCTTATCATAACTTTTCATTTGAATCTTGTCATTTGATAACTAAACAAATCTGACAATTTGATACGAATAACTTTTTCAAAAACCCGCTGCCTCAATGATTTAATACAAATTTTTTGATAAAATTAATAATTCGGGGGTAATAAAAGATAAGGATAGCTAGTTATATTTACGTCCTGTTTCGAAGCAAAATAAGGGATATTTTGAGACGGACCTCGTCATTTTGAAGGGTGGTCAGGTGACAAGAACGACACTTGAGCCGACACCCTCGTCTCCAAACTTTCGCGCCACGCCAGCCGGAGGGCATTTGGCTTGCACTGGGCCCACTTGCACGGCGGTTCTTCGGTGGAATCGGGCTTCGAGCCTGAACCCTCCAGCCCCGAAACCGAGACTTTGCCACCAGGCTACCGCGGCCCCAATAAAAGATAAGGAACAAAGAGAATTTTTTAAAAAAATCCTTTAAAAATTAAAAGAAAAATGTATTGGGTTTAATTTTACTTTTTACGGTTTTCTTTGTGAGTAACTTTACCAATCTATAATTTAAAAACCGTTTAAGTGTGCGTATATTGCGTTTGAATGGGAAAACAATGATTCCAGCTTTAGTATCTATAACCTAATTTAGTAATAATATTTTCACTTTAAATGCGGAACTATATTTTGTATATAGCTCATGTCATTACAATAGCTAAGACTATGAATTGGCAAGCATTTAGTTATATTTTCTCGTTTCTTATCTTGAAATATTTTGGAGATTTACTCCCATACTATTTGTTTTTTCCAACAATTGGCTTTCGCAGAGGGTTGCGGTCGGATTAATGCGACATATCAGTTCCCAAGGCTGATAAGCATTTGATTGTTGGAATTCCAATTTCTGGGTTGTCTTTTTCATAGTAATAATAATCTAACTAGTATCAATACATTAGTTTTTAATTTATCTTTTTGTATTTCATTGTATGATTATTAATAAGGTAACATTATTTTATTTTTAATTTTAATTATTAGAGAGAGAGAGAGAGATTTAAAAATGGTGTCTTTTATTTCATCAGAATATCATTTTTATTATGCTTCAAAAAATCTAATTTATTTCTAACCTTTTAATTGGATTTATGTTTTAACCATGCACTTCTCACAGTCATACAAAAAGAATTAAGTTTAGAAGAACTGCAATTTCTTCTGCATCCTTTCCATTTCAGTGACTTTTAAAGTCAAAGTTTCCTAACCATCTTCATTCTTCTAACTCTCTATTCAAAGAAATGCTTCGTTTCCTATTTTATTCGGGCCATATTATCCTTCACAGCTGCTCCTTATGAAATTTCCAGACGGCCCACAGCTTCTGTTTCTACAGCGATAAAAATCGAAACTGCGAGGTCAGCAAATGTAAACAGTGGGTGTGAGGAGGATTCGCGAGGGGTGAAGCTGGGGAATGTCATTCGGACAGCAGAGCCTCGTTTTAATGCGTCTCGTGTTTTCGCTCTGAAGGATTTCTTCTTTTTCTTTAGGAATGAATGCTTGGTGCATTGCGGCCAAAACGAGCTCTTGCGCCATAAAACCCCGCAAACCTCCCCCAGTCTTTCGAGTGCAATTTAGCCGAGATGTCTGATCTTAGGTCAGACTAATGCAGAGGTTCTCAACCTTTTGGTTAATGGGCCCCAAATTTTCCATGTCATTTTAAATTTCTCTCTCCTTTGTTGTATTTTTCGTTGAATCCCCGCTTCCTTCAGATTTTTAAGCAATTAGGACAAATTAAAACGACCCTAATTCCCGGATTAACTGGGATAGTCCGAATTATCGATTCTTTGTCCCGGATTTCGCTTAAATGTCCCCGATTGTCACGTTTTCCATGTATTTTTTTTTAGCTTGACTAGTTTCATGTTTATAAAGATATAATTTTTAAATCGGTTTTTGATATAGTTCCTGATGTACTAGCATTTTGAAATTTTGTACGTTTGTATATTCTCGATGATAATACGCTATTTCAACATTTTCAGATTTTAATTATTAGTTAATAGGTTGATTGAATTAAATTTTTATTCCATACCAGGGGTGCCCCCTGGCATTAAATTTGAAAAAAAAAATGATTTCAAGATTCCATAATATTTTTAATAATGTATTATAAATTGAAGACTGAAAGTGGAAAACAGTTAGAATGAAAAAAAATCCTACTCTTTAGTACACTAATAGAAGAGTGTTTTTAAAAACTTTTTAATTAAATTAAATTTTAATAAATTAAAATTTTCCTATCTTTCTTTCTTTTTTTCCTTCCATCCATTTTTTTTTATTTCTCTACTCTCTGAGGTGTCTCTGAGCTGTACTTTTTTTATTGAGTATTTTATTACTCATTTATATAAACTTTTTTGAAAATAACTTGGAAATATATCGAAATATTATTTTTGTCTTCAAATTGGCTAATTATAGTTATATTAAAATAGTTCATAACTTTGCGCATGTCAAGACTGTATTAAGTGCACTTTTGTTTATTCTAAAATTCTATTTATTATCTGTCTAAAGTAAGATTTTTTTAGGAATTTCTTCGCATGGGGGAGGATGTAATTTTTTTTTACTTCAAAGACGTGAATTCACTACTTTGATATCAAGACATACGGTTCAGAATTTTAAAGTTTGGTATTATTATGATTTCAAGATACATTTGGCGATAATTTTAAAATAATTATCCACATAATAATCTCGACTCCTTCGCAAATAAGCGTGCCTATATTAGGCCTATAAAACATGAAAAATGACGGGGAAACCATTTGCATAGATATTTATCATTCAGTTATACAAAAATATCCACATTTTCATTTGGTATTCCACTCCATATCGCCTATAACGGTAATTTTGAGTTTTCTTCGATGTCATTATAATTAATGATAATGTAACTTTTTTATATGGCAACATTTTGGAATTATTAAAAATATTTTTTGATAATCAGTTTTCAAAATTAAAATTTATCTTCAATGGTGATAGCTGAATTCTCAGAATTTCACAATCCAAATTCAAATTATTACAGCTTAGGCCTTTTCATATATTGCTTAAACAAAGAATATTCTTATGAAATATAAAAATATCAAATAATAAACAGCGTCTTAAAATTAATTTTAGCATGAAATAGTATTAACATAAGAATTTAAAAAGCTTTTGCCAATCATCATCATGTTCATTGTCAAAAACCGAATCGAGAAATAGTGATAAAGGATTTCGAGGAACGAGAATGCGAAATTTTTCAAAACGGATCAGATTAAATCATGATTTCTTTAGTTGCGCAATTTATTTTAAATAACAATATCAATCTACTTTAAGGGGAGTCAGTACCCTATATACTTTTAAAAATTCGATTTTTTTTTTTATTTTCATATATTTGAAATCTTCATTTCAAGACCTTTCCAAAGATATATAACTTTTGCTCGTATTAATATTAGAAGCAAGTTAAAATAATCTTTAAAAAAATGTAAACAGATTAATGCAGCACAAGATTTTTGCCTTTAACTTGAATTATCTCAAAATGGTATTTTTGAAAATGCGTGTACCTTTTTCTCAAAATCTACTTTATATATGTTTTTATATATACTTTATACTACCACCTATTATATATGTATAAATATATATACTGATGTGAATTTTTTCTGATATTCCATAAATATTTCTTAATACTGCTGATCTTGTGTTAGAAAACGGCATTTTTTGAAAAATTCATAATGAGGTTCAGTTAAAATATTTAAAAAACCAAGTTATATTTATGTAAGAATTTCACCTCGGTAGAGAGATAAATGTCTACTTAAACTGTATAAAAAATTTCAACCATGTATCTATAATAGATTGTGAGAAAAGAAACATAGAAAATGGCCAATTTAACATTGGCGGTATAGGTATACTGACTCCCTTTAATTAGCAATGTGAATTCACTCACTTAATTTTTAGCACTTAAAGTAACCTAATATCTTAGATGCTGTTTCTTAATCATGTCAAAGCTTGTAGATTTTAAATTTTATTACTAATTTAACAAGTAGTTTGTGAACTTCACAAATAAAGGCAACAGAAATTCATTCTAGATAAGATTTCAAAAATTATCATATCTCAAGACGGTTAAAATAAGAATTCTATTTTAAAAAATTGTATTTTTGAATCAAAACATAGGATACAGAAGGATAAACATTCTTAAGGTCATTTTAAATTTATTCGATTTTCTCAACCTGACACGGAATCAAGAGGGTGAATATTCAGACGATTACATATCTGCCCCTCAATAAGCACTGCCTATAAATTTTTTGACCTTATTCGGTCCAAAAATATTCTAGAATTTTTTTCAGACAATTAGGATTCCTTCTACACCAACAAGTATAGCACAAGGCTTACAAAGTAAATACTCAAGAAACAGTAGAAGAAGTTTTAAAAGGAAACGATAAGCCCACGACAAAGTAAATTGTGTATAATTACGAGATAAAAATTTTAAAAAATTGGTAATATACATGCAGACAGACGCAATGTATGTATGAATTTATAAAGCGGACAGAAACAGAAACAACAACAAAAAATTAAAACTTCCATGAAGTCCTTATTATAAACATATATAACTTTTTTGTACAAGAAACAAAGTAAAATGGAAGATTAAAATATACACAAGTGTAGAACAAATTAATGCAAAATATTAATAAAGAGAGAGACAAAAAAATGTTTTTAAAAATCAGAAATATAAAAGCAAACGTAGGCAGAATTTGTAGCCGAAGAGAAAAATGGAAAAATACCTTCAGTAAATGTCTAAAACCCCATAAATAATGATCTTCTCTGAGCATTTCCCGATATATTGCTCTTATATTAATCTCCTGTACATTATGAATGGATGCAATTTTTCAAATTTGATACACGAATGCATCAAATACTTGATACACGAATGCATCAAATACTTGATAGCAGCGGTGGTAATGTCTCGTTTTCGGGGCTGAAGGGTTCAAGGTTCGAAACCCGATTCCATCGAAGATACGCCGTGTGTGGGGCCTGTTGCTCGTTAAGTCATACGTAATGGCCAACCGTCCTCTCGTTACTGTGGTGGGGAAGTTTGGAGAGGGGGTGTCGTTCTCGTCATCTGACCGGGGTTCAAAATGACGAGGTACGACCTACAATAGTCCTCGTGTTGCTGCAAAACGGGGCGTTAATATAACTGAAATAATCAAATGCTTGGTATTCTGAGCCTCTCCACTAAAGCTATTTTCCAGCTTTTAAAGTGGAATAGTTGTTAGTATTCAGTTATTTATCTTCTACAGAAATAAGCACAAGAGACGGGGTGAAGAAAAGGATATGCGAAAAATTATTTTAATTGCTCTTTTTCCAATTAATAAAATAATTACACCTAAAAAGCAGCAGAAAAATGAATTTATTTTTTTTCTTGTGTAACATCTAAGCAACATTCCAGCAAAATATTTAAACCGTAGAATTTTAAAACATAAAACAGTTTGACACAAAAGATACAGTAATTAAAACACTCACTCGACACATTTTAGCTGCAAAACTCAATACATCTTTCTCGAGTATTATTTTCTTTATAAATTAAAAAAAGAATTCACGTGATTCTTTTCACTTTTTATGCTGGCTTTAGTTTGTTTTTCCGTGACCCATCGCACGCAGTGACATTTCTGACAGGTTCATCCTATGATAGATGTTTGGTACTGAAATCTATAACTAAGTTGTTAGAAGCAGTAAGTTTAAAAACAAAATTCGATTGGGTGCACTTAAACACTTCAAGTATTCTTTAGGTTCTGACAGGAAACGAAATAAAAATGAAATTTTCAAAACGGAATGTGTCATCTAAGAGATCAAAGAAAGTCGCATGTGAAGGATTAGGGTGCATTGGTTCATAGTTTTTCTCATAGACAATTACCTTCATGAAATAATTTCTTAATTAATATCGCATGAATTTTAAAGAAATTCGTGATGGTTCTTTTGCGCATCATTTCTTTTAATATGATGAAAATATTATCTTCTATTTTTAGCTCCGATGCTTTTAATACTTTTTTCTGAACTCCTGAATCCATACCTCCTCCTGATTCCACACCTCTTCCTCCTGAATCCACACCTCTTCCTGATTTTATTGTAATCAGAAAAATTATTTTCAATTTTTGCGTTCATTTTTTCGCATGAATAAAAGCTTATACCTTAAATTTTTTTTAAAATTTATTTTTTCTATTTGAATTTAAAACGAGTATTAATTTATTTTCCTAATAAATAAATGAATAATAAAATTCAAATAGTTTGATTGATATTGATTCAAATAGTAATAACTATTATAATTATAATCTATATATTACTATTACTATATATTATATATTATTATAACTATATTATTTATATATTATTGAACATATAATTAATATGCATATATTATATACTATATATTATTATAACTATATAGTAAATTATTCTAACTATTTGAATAATCGTATAATAGTAATAATAGTAGTAATAATATTTGAATAAATAGTTTGAATTTTATTATTTGAAAAAAAATTGAATTTAAATTTTTTTACTTTGAGCAGGGAATGAACTCCTGAATCTTGAGTCCACAGAGAGACTTCCAAAAATAGCCGAAATGAAGTACAATGCATCTTCATGGCCAAACGAATAGACAGTGGCGTAGCGACCGGAGGACACAGATGGACCGGGCGTTAGTTCTACGGGGCGCCATGGAGACAAATCCTATTTATGCTATTTTTTAAAGCAAAATATGACGAGGGGATGTAAAAATAATACCATATCCCTGGCGACATTTGCTTTTATCAAGACACTGATGACGATTGTGATAGAAAATATAAATTAAAAAAAAATTTTAAGGTATAAGCTTTTATTCATGCGAAAAAATGAACGCAAAAATTGAAAATAGTTTTTCTGATTACAATAAAATGCATGGTTCGAATAAAAGCGTGGGCGCCTTATATAGCACCTTACATTTTGTGTATGTTTTCTTAAACAAATGGATATTCCTAGAAGGTAAAAGCGCCCACGCTTTTATTCGAACCATGCATTTTATTGTAATCAGAAAAATTATTTTCAACTTTTGCGTTCATTTTTTCGCATGACAATATATATACCTTAATTTTTTAAAATTTATTTTATTTTCTACTTTTTAGTGACGGCTGACACGAATACACACGACATGTCAGGCGTAGTAAACCAATTTCAATTATTAAATTCTCCAATATAAAACACATATTAAAATTATTATTTACATATGTACAATTACATTTTTAAAATGATTTAATGACATTAACTTTCTGAAATATAACTTACAATTATTATCAACAATGTAATAGAAAAATCGATCTACACAAGTTTCTCCTTTTGCTTGAGTGCGGAAATGTTTGGCGCACTTGAATTTAAAAAAAATCTGGTTGTTGGCGAATTCTAATAGAAAGTAAACCCAAGACGCGTAGAAACACGAGCTATTACGTCATTCATCGGTACAGAGCTGGGAGTATAGGGCATTTTATGTTAACTTCGTGGTGTTGTTACAACCCTACGTAACGTGAGGTTACCACCTTCCAAACTTTATCGCCTAAATATAGGGCTAAAATTTTAATATCATTTTGTTAGGTTTAAAATAGGTAAAGATTGCAATTTTTTTTTGTATAATATTGTATTGTCACCAGAAACCCACCACTGTGCTAAATTTCAAAGCTGTAACTCGATTGGAAGTGGGTAAGAAATCGATCTCAAGATTTGAGGACACGACAGTCAAGTTGAATAAAAGCTTATAAAAAATGATATTTTTCGGGCGCCAATGGCCATGGTTACAAAGCGTTAAGGCATTTATGTCACTTTTAAAGTTAAATACGATGAAGAGGCGAAAGAATAACATGCCCCGGGCGCCGTTTACACAAGCTAGGACACTGATGATGACCGGGGCGAAAAAATTATATTATGACCCGGGCGGCACTTACTTTCGCTGCTCCACTGAGAACAGAAAAGCATTGGAGCACCTAAGATGAACACTATGCAGTGAAAAATATTTTTTTAATTTCATACGATTAAAAAATGCGAATGAATAGGACTTCAAGAGATGTTTATAGAAATTCATTTTCATGATGGTGCTCGCGAAAAGAGGAGATATGAAGGGTACTAAACTGCAGGTTAACCTATGTAATTGCAAGTTGCAGACCGCAGTTCTAAAAATGATACGATTTCGGTACTATCTAGTGATGTTTGTCCGTAAATGGAAGTGATCCTCCGTTGCAAAACAGTTCGATACATTAACGCATGAGTCTAAAATGCAAAATTCGAATTCAAAACCTTTCATGATGTATACGTGTAGATTCGTTTTAGTTATATTAACGTCCCGCTTTGAAGCAACACGAGGGCTATTTTGGGACGGACCTCGTAATTTTGAACCTCGGTCAGATGACGAGGACGACACCTGAGCTGGCACCCCACTCTCCAAACTTCCACGCCACACCACCGGGAGGGCGTTTGGCCACTACGTATGATTTAACGCGCAACAGGCCCCATACACGGCGGATCTTCAGTGGAATCGGGTCTCGAACCTAGAGACGTCCGGCCAAAAAGCCGAGACCTTACCACTAGGCCACCGGGGCCTATATGCGTGTAGAAAACTCTTTGTAGTTGTATTAACTTAAATTTTCCAAAAAAAAGGTTTTAAAATTTATTTTACCTGCTCTTAGATATTAGGTATGCACTTTCAAGTACAGATATAGTGCAATATGAAACCACTTTGATTTGATATAACAGAAACAACAGTAATCTCAACAATATTTTTACTAATTATTACTACAACTCCTTTTTTCGCATGATGGCTATTTTTAAAATCTCTTTATAACAGGAATAAAGAACGAACTCAAATTATTTATTGCATAAAAAATGAAAGAGAACCTCGCATATACTTTTCTGTAGATTTTCTATTTCGATTTAAACATCTGTCTTACTAAAGCATGAATTCCCTTGTGGCTGCCCAAGTCGGTTGCAGCTTCTCTGAAACTTGTGATTAGTACCATTATCTGCTATAATGCCTTGCCATACTGACTCGATCCCGATTCCAAAGTTATCTAAATTTCAACAGCAAATCGGGAATTGTGAGTCTACTCTTGCATATCTACTCGATTTCATTTTTACTCGCTATCTCAGGTTTCTAAAAGCATTGAAAGGTTGAAATTCCGATATATTGAGACAGTGAATACTGAATTTGCCATGCTGGAATTCTTTGGGGAGTTTAAATACGCATGCTGAAACCTTGCAACTGTAAATGACAAAAGCTGAAATAATGAAACCATGAATATGAAAATTCAAAATGGTGAGACTGAGGAAATCTGAATCTTTCTCCACACTTACTTTCAAAGCTTTATGCCACTGTACCGTTTGGGCCACGTATAATGAAACCTTGAAACTGTGAATGATAAAACTGGAAATATGAAACCATGAATACGAAAAATCAAAATGGTGAGACTGATGAAATCTAAACAAGCCTCCACACACTTACTAAAGCTTTTACGCCTACTGTACTACTTATAAATTTTTTCTGTAAACACTATCTGTTTGGGGAAGAATTTTAATAAAAAACACAACACTTTTTTTTTTGATCTTTGGTAGTCTCTGTTGAAAATGCGCAAAGTTCAATTAAATAAAGTAGATATTTTCCTTAGTTTTAAAAACCACAGGTAAAATGTAATAAATAATCAATAAGACGATTGTAAATGAAAATAACTGAACTATATATTACCTTTTAATTCTAATAAATGCGTTCATTTCAGTTAAGATGTTTAATTTTTTATTTCTATTTAATACCATGTTTCCTATTAATTGATTTTTAAACCTTGCGATAGAAAAAAAAATACAGATATTAAAGATAATTATGAAGCCTTTCTGTTCACATCGGCTAAAAAAGATCTGGAGAAGAGAAATATATATTTCATTTTTTATCACACATTGATTTTATTTTAAATTTATTTTTTTAAGAAACAATAAATAATTTGTCGAGTTTGACGAGACGAGCAGGAATGGACAGAGTTTGCCCGACGGGGGGGGGGGGGGGGCGATTTGCCCTGACAGGCAATGGTTCTGACAGGGTGCAAGATCCATGTATGGGGGGAAACGAATGCAATGAAATTGGTCTCAAATTTTCGCTAGATATTAATTATCAACTGCAGTTAAATTACCCTGTACAAATATTTTCTGATTTGAGAGAAAATTTTTTCCCTGATAAGGCTAGCTTCACCGGGCAATTCTCTGGCGCCACCCTTAGAGACGAGAAGATGCTAACTATATGCATTTTCTGTCTTCAGTATCCAGATTTGGAACCATTATCTTCGCTCTCACATATTGGAACGGCCAATAGACTCACTGCAGAATCAAAACCTTCATTTATGGGGTAAGTAAATATTTCTCTAAAAATAATAAAAGATAAATGATTTCAAGGGCAAACAAATTTGATTCTGTTAAACCTAAGAGAATTTTAACTACAAAACAAAAAATGGCTCAAATCCTAGATTAAAAGTTCACAAACTCTAATAAGATTGTAGATAATACATACGCCTCTAGATTATTCCAAATTCCAACCAATTTAAAGAAAAATAACATAATGGAAGATTCTAAATCCTTCAAAAGTCAGATCGTGAATACGATTTTCTCACCTGTATACCTTCCTGAATACTAAATTCTCCAACTGTGTTTATGTTGTATCTCCCCCATTTGAATGGAGAATTTAGATTAAATTTCTGTGATCATAGTGTCTCCCTATTAACCTTGTTGTTATGCTTTTCTTGTTTGGATAACATCTGCCTCATATTTATATCAGTCAGCAGGAACTGAGGAAACGGGGTTTTACCATCGAGCCAAAATAAATGCCAAGAAAACAAGACAAATATGCTTTATTTGATAGGTCCTTGGTAGAAATTGTTAATATAGCTTCATATTGAACAAAAAGAACGAAATTATTTGACAAATGATGATGACTTTTGTACTGATTTGTGAGAGGAGTGTTATATAAGAAATTCTGCAAAATTCCCAGTGTTTGTTTTAAGATTCAGTTAAAAAAAGAAAACAAGGCAATCTGTATAACGTCAATCATTTTCTTGAGCTGATTATTCGACGGAATAATTTTTATTAAATGTCAATTAATTAGCCATACTTTTCTTTAAAAGATAAAAACTATTCTCCCAGATGCAAATGTTTTAATTTTGCTGTTAATTGGCATGATGTTTCATAATTAACGTAAGAAATTTCAAAACCAAAATGCGATCTTGCGGGCGTCATGGTAAATACTTTTTATGATTTAATTGCTTTAATTCATTCGTATTTAAGACTATTATGTATTTAATTTCCATGTAAAGAAGCGAATTTTTTCTGCTAATCAGTTTACTTTTTAAATAAATGGTAATGTATATTAATATACTATACTAAACTGATATAATTGTATTAATAATAGTGACAAATTTATTGATTTGGTAATTTTATAGCTTTAAAATCTCATATGTTGCTTTGGTATGTTGCTTTACTTATTTCTTTTGCGTTTATAAACTATAGACGGTTACTTTTTTAAAAAATAATTTCTAATCAATAGTAATTGAAAATATTATTTATAAATATCTTTAAAGAGATTTTAACATTACACACTCATTGTTATATCAAAATTTAGCGCTACCCCATAAAAAACATTTTGTTCTGATAAAACTATTTTTTATATGTAAGCTGTGACCAGAAACCAAATGACAAGATTAATCGTTGTAGCACACAAAATTTTTATAAGTCACTCTAGGCTCTAGGCCAACAAGAGCAAAATGATTCCTTGTGTTTTGTAGCCGTAGATAGGAGTTTTTTGTAGGCGCATTTTGACATTAAAAGTAATACATGAAAATCGAATCGGCAAATTCGGCATGTCATATAATTAAGTCCATACTAATAGCATATCACACACAAACCAACGCTAATCACGTTTTGTTTATCTTCCCCGTTTGTAAATATATCGTTTTTCGGGTAATACTCTGAAGGAAGTATAAATACGTAACTGGAATCGA
>BGPR01014920.1:0-37970 GCA_013235015.1 Araneus ventricosus
AAGGAATTAGGGAGCCGGGTGCGGCCCTTTACGTAATAAAATCATCGCAAGCAGTTTTGAGCATCATGCTCAATCGTTACAGTTCCAATAAAGTCTCTGGCTCGAGCGCGAAGAAGAATCACTCACGTGACATGACGTCAGCCGGTGGATCAGTGCGTTGCCAATCTGTGGGACTAAACAGTAATTCACATATATAAACTTTCACTATCGTCGTTATTTAATCATCCATATTTTCAGTGTTATGAAATAAGAATGAAAACGCAAATGTTAGGTGTTCGGTAAATATTCTTTTGGAGACTATGCTGTTCCTTCGAATATTCTTGAGCATATTTATGCTAGAAATAATGCCTTAGGCTGGAAAATTTCTCCTGAATTTCAAACTTTCTAGTGCTGTTTAATGAATTTTAAATCTGCTCATTGGAATTCATGCGTGATCACATGTTTGCCAGCTAAAGTTTGGATTAATGATTAGTAAATAAAACTACGTGACATTCATTCGCAAAGGAACTGAAGGAATCGATTGAGAATTGTTTTAATAAATTAGGCCTGGCACTTTCCTGATTAGCAGTCTCAAACAAACAATTTTAAGAAAACGACAAAAGAAGGCATTTCTTTAAATATTTAGACATTTATAAAGAAATGAATAATTTCACTTTAAAGAAAGATATAAAAATAATCTTGTATTACTAAAAAAAATCAACTAAAGTTGTACTTCACAAGAACATTTTCCATAGAGCATGAAGCATGCTGAATATTTTATATACATCATTTTCATCATATTAATTTTTTATTATTTCTTTGCCTTATAACTATTTCAATGATGTGATATGTTACATTGCATTCCCTTAAGCTTTCATCAGGTGTGCCTGCGCAACTTTTACGACAAACGGGATTTTCCATGTCCTGTTCTCAGGTTCCGAGACGAAACTGTCTGAAGGTCATTTCTATTCCTTCATGCGACCCCTCTCTTCAGGATTAAATGGGTTTGTCCGAGTTGAAAGGTTATTTCATACTGTTTTATGCTTCTGTCGTAAACATTACGACACGCGCCCGCTCGTGTAGTTTCAAAAAAGTGTTCACGTATTAACTTTTCAGCTTGCTAATTATATATCCTGTGCGCATTAATGCGATATAATATTTCATTTTACATTGTCAAAAATATTATATGTAATATGCCTGCCAATAATTCACCAAGCAGAAGAATTTTCTTGAAGAACCTTAGTCTTATGAAAACACCTCACTACTCGAGCCCAAACAATCTTATCATTGCCATATGACATTACCATGTATTTAAATTTAAATTATACATCTCAACCTGAAAAAGCAAGTGAATAGCAACCAACATTGAGAAAAAGAGCTTGTGGTTTGTGTTTGAAAGAAATAAAACGATCGTCAAAATCAAGGAAGTACAGTATTTGCAATTTTTAATATACTTGTAAGTGTAACTCTCTGGCAGAAGTTCAATATTTCGAATGCAAAGACAATGAATAGAAACTTAGAAGAAAGTCTTTGTTGTACAATGTTAGTTGGTATAATAATATTTTTGTTATATATTGCTTAATATCTCTTTTAGAATTGTATTAAA
The DNA here is from genome assembly GCA_013235015.1 of Araneus ventricosus. Taxonomy (NCBI): domain Eukaryota; kingdom Metazoa; phylum Arthropoda; class Arachnida; order Araneae; family Araneidae; genus Araneus; species Araneus ventricosus. The sequence continues at coordinate 1,586 of BGPR01014920.1, forward strand.
TCTTATTGCTTTCTCCGATTTCAGTATAATTTCAGATTTTGAAAATAATATTAAAATTAATTTTCACTCTTGAAGAAAGGATTTGATTTTCTGATGTGTCTCTTATTGCTATAATGAAGTAACTCACATCTGCAATAGTAAAAATGATGAAAATTATTGTGTCTTAAAAAGTACGACTCGTGCCCGCTCGTGTAAAAAAATTTCAGCTCTCTCGCTGGAAGGTTAATAATTAATTCTTAACGGTCAATATAATACATTAATCATTGTTCAATTTGAAACGGGAGTTGGGTGAAGTTTTGAAAATAATATTTCAATGATTTCTTGATGGTTGTACTAGAGTTTCTTGCTTACAGATATTGATTAATCTTAAAGAAGCAGGACTTCTACTTAGGACTGGGTACATTTTAAGAAATCCTGGGTGCATCAAACTTTCTATCGTGTTGGAACTCCCTGAAGTGAAGAAAAGACTGCATTCTATGTTTCATTGTTTTGGAAAAAAATTTAAATACTTTTTTGCGCCTATTGAGAAGTTCTATATCGAATGTTTATAATTATTTATCCCTACTAAAAGCAATTCAGACAATAAACTAGTGGCCACACGAACGCCTCATTCGTGTATATGGTGTACATGTTAGAACATGAGAAAACGAATGCCGGAAAGAATATTAAAAGCGTAAAGATAAGGATTTTATTTTTTGCGTAATTCTTTTTCAAGTTAGCCGAGACCCTCTTGCTAAGCTTACACCCGTCATTTGATTTTCTGGTGGATCTGGGCGTGAGGCTCCGACTTTTACAGATGTGATTTGTTCACGCATCTCTATAATTTTATTGACTTTCAGATCTTTCCTATGTGGGTCCAACTGCTCATCGACATCATTATAGTAATGAACTAAGATGTGATTTGTTCACGCATCTCTATAATTTTATTGACTTTCAGATATTTCCTATGTGGGTCCAACTGCTCATCGACATCATTATAGTAATGAACTAAGATGTGATTTGTTCACACATCTCTATAATTTTATTGACTTTCAGATATTTCCTATGTGGGTCCAAGTGCTTATTGGCATCATTATAATAACCAACTAAGATGTGATTTGTTCATGCATCTCTATAATTTATTGACTTTCAGATATTTCCTATGTGGGTCCAACTGCTCATCGACATCATTATAGTAATGAACTAAGATGTGATTTGTTCACGCATCTCTATAATTTATTGACTTTCAGACATTTCCTATGTGGGTCCAACCGCTCATCGACATCATTACAGAAATCAACTACCAAATCCCAAATCTGTCTGGGAAGGTTGACAACCTCTCTTATATGTGCGACCTGATCAGTTTCTGACTTCGTTTAGGCTCAGTTTTGTAAAGGATTGAAAACATTTCTTTTATTTCTGCATTTTTGAAAGGTATTATATTCTAAAATGGGAAATATTCGAACTGTGAGGGAAAATAAGAAATTTCATATTTTTGAATTCGCCTAAGTAGGATATTACAGCGTTTTTAAATCATAGTTCAGAAAATCATAGTTATGAGACGCTACTATTTTCACATCACCTTGGGAAAACTCTAGAATGAAATTCTACTGAACCATTTGATTTTTTGGAGGAACATTCACTTTATTGACGTTTCGATAATAAGAAATGCTTGTGGTATTAAACATACTGTTATTTGATTCGTTTTTCCATCACCGACATTTTTCCTCCAGCAAATGAAAATGGATATTACTTTTTCCATGCATTATTTGTATTAGCTTTGTTAAGAACTTCTTTCAGATGGCTCGGAGCAAATGAAATTCATTCCTTTCTCTTAACAAAAGAAAATTGCTTTAAGCCTCGAAGTCCCAGTTTCCCATTTTCTGAAATTCTCCCATTTTTTGCCTCAATCATTATTCCTTTGTTTCTATTAAAGCGGAATCTTTTTCTAGAGTGCATCTGTTTCTTCCCAGCTGTTTCCAATAAACACCTACCTGCATTCACATAAATCGTTTAAAATAAGATATGTATTATTAGTACTCAAGATATGCAATAAAAGATTATTTTTAGCACTTTCACGATAAATGTTTAATTTTAAAATTTAATTATTGTTTCCATACTAGGTAATATTATACTACTAAAGTTTTAAAAATCTTTAAAATTATTTTTTAAATGAATTTGCTTCAGTAGCATAATATTTTTTAATAATGAAGATTATTCTTTAGAATTGTACTTATTTTCATTTAAACGTCGTTTTATATCAGTCCATTGAGAGACGCATTATTTCAAAAATCGCTTGGTGAGTGTACGTGAATGCAGTCGAAAAAGCAGGATAATAAAATAAAATCTTTATTTTATGAGAACTGCCAAAAATCAAAACGTATCATAGGTAATGAAACTAAACAGCATCTTTATAAAGTAATAACTCAAACAGACAACAAATCACTAATAAATATCAGCCACAGCACTTTCAATAGCTCTCAATGTCTATAAGGTAACTACCTTGCACTGCTGACCAAGCTCCAACTACCATTGATTCACTCGATGAGTTATAGGTATTTATATCTTTTCCGACATGATTTGACGTCATATAGATTTCTCTCGAAGTTTCTTGATATTTCCGTTCCCAATAGAAATAGGACAACATTTCATGAATTTCCTATAAGTTTAATTTTGTTACCAAAGTCGCCAAAATGGTCGCCAAGGTTGAAATTCATTTACTTCGATCTCCGAGTAGAACCTCTATAAAACTCTCTTTCTTGTGTCTTGCATGTCTGGGAAACAACTTTGCATTTTCGTAACAAGATAAATAATGCGTTGCTGCAATTTAATTTTACAGAAGGTCCGTGGAAAGAAGAATGCATTTCTAAAAAATTAAACTAGAATATTAATTTACATGAACGATTTTTATGGAACACAAAAATTTTCTACGAGTATTCATAAAACAATGTCGGATATCTATATTCTTAATTAACATTACGACAATTTAAATTATCATGTTTGTTATACAAGAAATCACTACTTATAAATTATTTTCTGAAAATTCTAAATCAAGATTATTGGAAACTGTTTCAAATTTAGAAAATTATTCATTTTATTAAATATGTCAATAATAAAAAACACTAAACGTGCTGTTATTGGATTCTTTTTCCACAGCTGGCATCTTCCCCAAACGTGTGGAAATTGGAGAAAGAGAGAACTTTTTTCATTTGTACGAGTTTATTATTATTTGATTTGTTAAGAGCTACTTCCAGTTGACTCGAAGGAAATTAAATTCTTTTCCATTTTCCTTACAAAGGAAAAATTGGATAAAACCCGCAGTTTTCACATACGTCTACCTTTCGTATTTTCCATTCCAAATGTTCCCTGATCCGTAAATTATTTAATAAGTTTTTTTTCTCTTTTGGATTAGATTCTAAAGAATGTCGCTCACTTCGCGAAATTGATTTGAATTCCTTAAAGAAAAATGCAGGTATTTCTGTTAAGACTTTAGGAGTCGTAAGGGATGAAATGGATATTCATTCATAAAAAATTAAGATATTAGAAAACTCAGATTAATTATATTTAAGATAAGATTCTAAAATCTTTTTAAAATTTAATCATTGGAATGAACGAAATTTAAAAATGTGTTGGGTTCAAATGTATTGAAAATGAAAGAACTGTATGATGGAAACTAACTAGTTTATAAGTCTGTTTCAATTCACAGTAGATTTAAGCATATTGGTAAATATCTAAACTGTTTATTTATTTCAATTAAATTAATATGCTTAGCTTCACTATTCTTTTTCGAGAAATTAAAGAAACTGAGGCAATTTAGATACTTGGAATGAAATAAAAAAATATAAAACTCTTTTTAAATTCAAATTTTTATTTGTTGTTTTAAAAGTAGAATTTTTCATTTAAATTATTTTCTTGTTTTTGTCCTTAATTTATAAATCATTGTTATAAATATCAAGGAATCTTGAAATTATTTTTTTCTAAATTCAAATTCAGGTGCCCTCAGTCTTATTGGAAAAAAACAAATTAAATTCAGAGATTAATTAATAATTAAGATGGGAAATTAAGAAAATCGTATATTGTCATCGTGAACGCACAAGTAAACCGCAAACACGAAATTTCAAAACTGTATTACATCATAAATGTGATTGAAAAATCCTTTGCAACATTTACCTTTATAAACATGAAATAGGTAGTGTTGGAATTTTTAAAAAAGTAATGAGTGTTCTTGCGACTTTCTCGTTTAATTCCACAAAAACTGCAGCATATAACTTGTAGTAAATTTTTTTCTATATGTCATTCAACCAACTTTTCTCGATTATTCCCAATGAGAATCATCTAGAGCCGTGTTTCTAAAACTTTTTTTGTCATGCTCTATCTAAGAAATCATCAGAGCATTGTTGAGAAACACAGTAAGTTAATTTTCAAAACATATAATGGAGAATTGAAATTCTTGTACGAAATAATTTTTCGTAATTTCATCACTTTCTTTCAAAAAGATTGCGGGGGATTAAAAACTTATTTCTGAAAATTATTCAGCGAGGAGACCGCAAAAAGAAATATGGCATTTGTATTTGAGAGTATTCGAGTCATTCTCAAGAAAAGGTACTTTTTATAGCTCCGGAATGATAAAAATGAGAAACTGCAAAAAATATCCTAATATTTTTGTTCAAAGAGTTAAGTTTTAAGAAAGCTTTTCAATACGTTTCTACTAAAATAGATTTACTATTTAACTCTCATTTATCACTGAATGTAAGACTAAAGTCCCCTCCGTGGACATCCCTACTCTTGAAATTCAAAATAATATTTACTGACCCTGAAGTAATTTTTTTTTAAATTGCATTTTTTTTCAGTATTTACTAGTTTAAAGTCTCTAGTTAAGGTCTAACCTAACGCCTTTTTAGAAGATTATTTTTACTTAGTAATTAATTTTTACACTTTCTCCTCAGTCAAAGTACGTCTCCCTTCATGGACAAAGAAAATAACTTAAAAAACATATCATAAATGCCAGCTCACGTCAAATCCTATGAAAGAGTTTATAAGAGAGGCAGAAAATTTGTTCTTTAAGGAAAAATGTTCGTTCTATCGCGAATTTTGTGATTATATTCCAATTTATTAGTTCTATTTAGAGCTTGGTGAAGTTCACAGCGTCCACTCCGTGGACATGAAAAGTAAGTTCAGAATAATCTAATTTATAATTAAAATACAAAATCTTGATTGGTTTAGTATCAAATTTAATGAAAATAACTGTACCACTTTAACCACGTAAAATCAAAAGCAGTTAAAAATTCAAAACTTTATTTTTGTCTCCTCCGTGGACACAACTTCTCGACAGAGAAGATGGCATTGCCAATGAAAGAGACAGAATCTCAAAACTCATGATACGATTAGAGAAATTAAAATAATATCAATTAAAGGTTCTTTGATAGATATTTTTTATGAAATTTAGTGATTTTCTTTTGTATTTAAAAAATAAATTGAAATTATGTTCTCAAAAAGAATTAAGGTAAACAATTCATTAGAATATTTATAATATTAAAGTTTCAATAGCGTATAAAACTATTTTAATATCTTAATTTATTTTTAAAAAAATGTGAATATCAAAAAATAAAAAGACAAAGCAGTCAGATGCTCAAATTCAGAAGAGAAGACAGTATAAAAAAACTTAATACGAGACTTACAAGTTATTTTATTTATAAATAAATATATGTTATTCCTTAATCTAGTGTATAATTGAATACTTTCCTGCATAACGTTGACTTTAATTTATTAGAAATTGTTTGTAAATATTATCTAATTAACACAGTCAGGTCAGTGCCATTATTTAAAAATGCTATTTATTTTAAAATGACAATTTTTCTTGAACTGGTTTTTAATAACAAATTTTATATTGTTTAATTATAAGAAATAAACCTGTACCAAATCTGCCCAATAATTATGCAAGTATGCTTTCGTTTAAAATGCAAAAGTTCCTTTGACTATCTTGTCTCCTTCGTAGACATGTAAAAATTTAAAAAAAAAAAACGGAAAATTAAAATAGAAAACTTGACAACTAATACAAGGCTATTTATTAGGCATAGAAACATCCATGCAATTCTTAAGATTTTTTACATACTTTTGTAAAATAATTTTTTTTTTATCTATAGCGAATTTTTCATCAGAATGACCCATGTAGTATATACTGGTTAAATCACAGTAGACAGTGGCTTTCAAATTCAGGACGAATCCATTTTCGAATCCTCCCCCTTGACAATCAAACTGTTCCTTCCGAGGGACGTGGGCCCTATGTTCGGAAACACTGATATAGAGATATCTGAAATTTCCTTTTTCACAAACTGTGTGGCATTGAGGATTTTCATCTTGTGTGTTTTCAAGTGACAAGATATAAAATTTTCCTATTCTAAGATTATCATGAGGAAATACTTTTTAAGCTTCATAGACTAAAAGAAAATGTCTTATTTATCTCAAAAAATAATGTTTAGTAAATAATAGTGTTTTGAACTACTTTGTATACGGTTGCTCTTCATTTTCTTTACTTTTTGCTTTATAAGATCTTCCTTTACGCTTTGATTTTCGTTTTGGTTGACTCTCAACTTCAAAATAAGTTGAATTTTAAACAAAACTTATTCTACTTCATTTTGTAACATTAGGATTTCTTCAGCATGGGTCTACAAATTTAATAATTTAAATAAACATGGTTAGATTAAGAATTCAGAGTAATTTTGTCCTTAATAGTTGCTTTTATCTTTGTTTCTTTCATTTCATGTCTTGTCTATGTTTAGTTTTTTGCCCTCTCATTTTTTCATATTACAAATTAATATCATTTTTGTATTTGCTTTTCATTTGAGCTCGTTCTGTCCTATTGTATCTCCACAAAGCAAAGCGCAAAGTTGAGCAATTTGTTTAAATTCACTTTAAATTTTAAAATTTAGTGAAGAAAGTACGTTTAATATAGTATAAAAATATGGGAAATATTAAAATAATCTGTTTAAAACGATATCATTTAACTTGTCTGGAATCAGACATCATGAAAATTCTAAAATCGGACTGATAAAGAGCAACATAAAACTTTACAGAGCGAAATCTGAAGGCTCAATGAAGTGCGACTCAAGTGTTCGCAAGACATTCCCCAACTTTAACCTCCGTAAACCCTGCCGAGACTAAGTGTTTATACAAAAAGTATGGCTTTCCTTGTTGCAAACGGTTCTCTACCTACCCCAAAGAAAATAAAACCATTTGACGACCTCGAAATTTCGATTTTTGTCGCGATACAAACCGAAACTGGACCACTGTGGAACGGTGTGATTTCATTATGAATGTTGCTTAATAAAGGGTAACGGTAAGAAAAGAAACCATGTATCATTCAATGCAATTACACGTCGTATCTTCCAAAGATTTGAAAAGGAAAGAGGGTATACATTTTTTAGTTTCTTCTCCAGAATTCTCATTTTAAGAGGATGTTCCGAGATTTTGAAAACAGATGTAATCTAAAGTTTAAATTAAAGTGATACTGGTTTTTTCCGATGGCTTCCAGTACAAAAACTGATTGTTTATACATACGAATGCCTACCCTAAGAACTATTATAATCATGAGCAGAAAAGTTCTCTTTACCAATTATAATACTTATACTAACCTTCCGATCGGCTCAAAAGTCTTTTTATGTTTTTCATGTTCAGTTGAAAAGCAGATATCTCGCATTTATATGTAAATTTTCTTAAAAAATCATGGATAAAGTATTCTTAAAATTTAAGAGATATAATTAAATACAAAAAAGATTGAGACATTTACTTTAAAAGCTAAGTTTTCTAACCTGACAGCTAAAAGTACAAAATAATTGGACGCTCAGAGGGTTAGAAAGCACGTTAAATAATTTTTTCAGTTCGCAATGTTGTCCTCCCGCGGTGAGAGCCTATTTTGTAGTATTAATTTGAAATGGACTTATGCGTTTGTTTAGGATTTTGTGGGCACTGAAATGTTTTGTGAAACAACTGTTTCCTGATGCTATAAAGGGATAACACGCAAGTCATAAAGTTAAATAATGTGACGCATTTTCTTCTAGAAAATTATATACTGGTATTTTTCAGTCGCGGAAGACTGTGCCCAAAACCAATATGCATATTTTGCTTAGTTTAGGTTGATTAACGTATTTTTAAAGCAACACGAGATTAATTTTTGGACGCATTTCGTAATTTTATCAAATGTCGAGAATGTCTATTGAGCCGTTATCCCCTATCCAAACTTCCACTCCACAGCATTGTTTCTATCGTAAGGTATTCAGTATCTAAAAATGTTAAAAGATGTATTTATTTCCTAACTATGTAAAAATTCTTGTCTGAATTCATTTAATTACAAAAATATACCTACCCTAGTCAAGAAATAATACTCAAGATTTTTATTCATAGAATAAAATAAGATTTTGTATCTCAGCTTTTAAAAATAAACACCTAAAGGCAATGAATTTCAATTTCTTAAGCTCTTTCTACAGATTTTAAATTTGTCTTGGTTAAACAATAGACTATAAATTAAAAGAAAAAAATAATATTCATGAAGACAGAAAGTTTTCATGATAATAATATGGACTATTAAAGAAACTATTGGAAATGATTTCATGTTCTTTTCTACTCTCATTTTAATAATTAAGTTTATATTTTATTATCATTATTATTTTATCTTTTCTTATTATTCAAGTTTTTATTTTATTATCATTATTATTTTTTCTTTTGTTATTGATTAAGTTATCTTGCAGCTCCTGCTTCTACTTTCTGCCCACCTAAACCAATTATAAAGAATCATAATTATTCTATATTGGGGTATGAAGTAGTGTTATATGCATACATCTTCACAGAAAAGAAATTGCATCTGTGTTTCATTCTATTATCGACCGAAATCCTCTTAAATTTCATGAATTAATTCAACTTTATATTTGTGATTTTACAAAGCTCAGATCGATATGCAGATTCGCCTTCGGCTTCTAAAATTTGATGCCGTTCCTCTTTTAAGAAAATATCGACCAATTCGGCACAACTGTTGCGCAATATCTTTTGAACAAGACTGCGCACCAACTCAATGGATACTTTATCTGTATCCCCACACATACCCCCGAACTCCTGAGAGCTCCCTGTCGGTTGGATACGTGTGCGTGAAGCTTAATTGAAAGACGCCCCCCAAACAAAAAATTAAAAACTTAGAATTTGAATAATATAATTTAAGAAATATATAATAACAAAGCATAATTTTTAATTTCAAGATGCCCGAAACAGAAACAAAAAAAAATATAAAAGCTAAAGAAAATGCTAAGAGTTATAAACTCCATCAAAATACTTTTAAAGACAAAAATTTAATGTCGAAAGCCTTTTTTATAATAGCAAAAAACCAGTTAGTTCCAGCCACTTTTGAACCTTTCATCTGCGTGAATATGGAAGATTAATTTACCGGAACCTATTCACTACGAAAATTAAATTTCTTAAAATAACATGAAGTAACATAACTTGATTACTTTACCACTATTGGAAAAAACAAAATTCATTAAAATATATTTGACTTTTCTATTACTATATTAGTTTTGTAGCGCAATCCGAATATCATAGTTAGTATCTTCGATAGTAAATAGACCTTAGCTATCGTAATTTACAACAATATCTGCTCCTCTTTTTTCACCGATTAACAGATGTTTATCTTCTGCATAAATTATGAACCAGTGCTTTTAACGCCTTAACTGGTTTGCGCCGAACGTGAATCAAATTATCGCCATTTTAAACTTAAAAATTAGAACAAATTCATTCACAGACACTATAATTCGATACAAAAGTTACGTAGAATCCATAAACATTTGAACTGTCCCTTAGGTTCTCAACTGAATTAAAATGACTGCGCATTCCCAAACTAGATGTTTTAATCTAATTAGATATTTGAGAAAAACAAGCCAATGGACCTTATGCATGTGACGTCAAATCCTCCGACACGTGACCTGACAGCTATTGGTCAGTCTTAAACAGCTGACTCAGAACAGCTTTTATTTCTGAGTCATTTATAGGCCGATCATTTTGTTTATTCCTCCACAGCTGTTTTTCTATACTCTCGAAACCAAACGGTGCATAAGGTCCATTAAGGGGTTAAGTATTCCCAATTCTCATTACCTCTCGTACATTCTATTAATACTCCAGGAAAAGGCAATTCATTTTTCTTAAATTCCCGTATATTCCTGTTTATTTATAAAAGGCACTTGACAAGTTATTTTAGGTTTGAAAAAAGTTGCGAAAGTACGGAATGATAGTTGCATGTGAGAAAGAACATGAAGAAAAAAAGCTGATTGTATCAATGAACTAGATTTGCTAGTGAAAACATTCGTGTGGAAAGGTATCTAAAACCGCTCAGGAATACACGGAGGAGGCATACGAAGCAAGGAAGCATATCACTAATAACATCTTTAAGAAACTTACTAAACACAAAAATTGGTTACCATTATTTATTGGCATGTATGCAAAGTTTAAGATTAAGTATTAACTGCAGGGTGGTCATAATTTAGTGAATCCATTTCAAAACATTATAAAAAAACCCCTCTATAATGTAGAAACTTTTTTAATGAGAGAGTAGCTCACAATTTTTTTCAGATAGGTAGCACGACGCTACAGCGAACGAAATCTGGTGAAGCGGGAGATTCCCAACGCAAATTTCAAAACGGCTACCGTGCAACAGATGACATGACTCTGCAGTAAAGAATTTGCAACAGTTCACAGATGTTTTAACTTAGAGTATCGAAATTTTACAGTCTCTAGGTAAGAATTCCATCAATAAATTTTATGAGCAATTTCAGGGAACACGAAATGTGCATCATAAGGCAGGTTCTTGGACGACAATCGTAGCAGATAGTACAATCTCAGGCGAAGTTGTTCAACGAGTGAGGGAAACTTTCATTCCATTGCTCATACCAAATCTTGATGAAGTTCTTATTTGGAGGCAGACAGTTTCGATACTCAAACCGTAAACGTCTTTGAAATGTTACAATTAATATGCTCTCGTGGAACCAGAGACGCTCGTTCAGCTGTACTGTATCTATTTTGACACTCCCGTTGGGAATTTCCAGCTGAAGCAGATTTATTGGGCCGTTTCGACGTGTTACCTATCTGAGAAAAAAACTTTTTGAGTTACTTTCTCATTAAAACAACAAAGAAACAAATTTGGTACTTTATAGTGTTTTTTAAATTAATTTTCGAAATGGGTAGAATAATTTATGACCACCCTATATCGGGTGATAGAATTTTTCCAGTGAATTTCTATTTACTTAACTTTTATAAAAATTTGAATTCGAACCTAAATCTCGCGTTTCGTTTGTCAAAAAGCTTTATTGTGGAGCAAGCAAAAATAATAAAAAGATTTTCTCTAAATGTGGATTTAATAGTGTGGTAAAACTTCTAATTAAACTTTTTCTAATTTTTATAGATTTCTTCTGTTTCACTCCTTAACTTATAATTCATTATAACCGAATCTTTTGCTCGGTTTCTTGTCAGACTCACTGCCAGGTTACACTACTGGTATGGAAACAAAATTTAATGAAATAAATTCATTAACTGATATTTAAGTTTAGAAAATATTAAAATCCTGTATTGCCATCATGAACACATAAGTATACAAAATTACATACCCCTGGTACATCCGAAAGTAAATGAAAAATTGATTTCAAAATTCCCACTTCACAAAAATGTATCAAATCAAGTAAATGTATAAAATGCTTAGAACTGCTGGTAAATCTGTCTTTATTTCGATGAAAGAAATGTTGATTTACAAATTCAAAGAAACGATATCTTATTTAAATCGAAAGAAAAATGAAAATCATAGTCGGTTTTGGTTACAAATTTGCGTACTAAAAATTGGCTTGATGTGCAACTTCTATTAACTACAATTTTGAAATATCTTCTGAAATTTTCTGTATTTATATTAATATGCATATAATAAAATTTCTTAAATAAAAATGAAATTTTTCATTTGAAGAATATAGCATAGGCTTAAACGTTAGCTTTAACAAGATGTACAGCCTCGATAAAAAGTACATTTCGTTTTCAAAAATATTTATATCTCAGCTTATGATGTTGAATGAATGTCTTCATAACAGCTGAATAGCTCACAGATAAAACTGTCAAAAAGCATAATAAGCCTCTTAAATTTTGAGAATTTACAGAGCTCACGTTCGGTTTAAAGTAACTCAATAAAGAAATGCAAATTTGGAAATTAAAGCGTGTTATTTTTTTTTTTTTTTTTGAAGATCCATATGTTTGAAGTTCAAAGTATTATTTCAACTGATGTACTAAACAAAGATGCTTTGTAGATTAGCCGTATCACTTCAGAGCAGTTTAATAAACTGATGGAACGTGCTCTGCAGAAATCATCCGAATAAATAAGGGAGATTTAACTACTGCATAAAATGCAAAAGTGGAAGAAAACAGTTTACTGACAGCTTTAATATTGCTTTTTTCTCTTTTGTAGATGAAACTTTGGAAATTAGTGCTCTGCTAACCTAATGCTCGACATTATTCTTAGAAATAATCAAAAAGAAAAAATAATAATAGCATGTTGATTAAAATAAAAAAATGCGTTTTTATAAGTGTAGTGAAAAGCAGAAAATAACTGTTTTATCATAAATAGGAGGAAAACTTGAATTTTAATCACAACCATAATATGTTTACATTTTAAATGAAAGTTCCGGAATTTTCATTCTAATTAAATTCGGTGTGATTTAATTTCTTATCAAATTACTTTCACAGCCATTCGCTGTACCGTTTTCCTTCTGTCCCCGAAATTTTAAATAAAACAATTATTTTCTACTTTTTAACATCCTAATGAAGTCTGATTTTTTTTAAATAGTGCTTTTAGTCTTAAATTTATAATTTTGTATTATGAATATTTTGGAACCGTAAAATGAATTTTTCCTTCATTTACTACTAGGTGGCGCCACGCATATGGAATCAAAGTGTAATTAAAATCAATCAATTTACTCATTACTGAATTTTGAAATTGCTGCATTATCATCAAGAAACAACAGGTGTAAAAAATTTTTTAATGTGATACATTAAGACGTGAGTGAAAATTTGATTGGAAAAGTGCATTTCTGCGAAAAATGAAACACGTCAAGTTAAATAAATGTATATTAAAATCTAATTTGGTTTCAAAACATATAAATCTAAACTTATCGCGGTTGAAATGTAGTACAAAACTTGAGTGCATTTATGAAACTATCGAAATGCGTGCAGATAAAACTGGCAAGAACTATCATGAGCAACTAGCTGTTTAAATTCCGCGAATTTATCTAACTCACGTTCGAATAAAAGTTTGTCCGGACGGTGATAAAATCACAAATATCTTCCACATCTCAATGTAAAAAAGCTTTTGAAAATTAAACCTATTTATTTCCAGAGATATATTTTAACATTCAAAATATCCGATTACACGAAATGATAAATTGAATTCAGTTGCATTATAGCTTAAATACTGGCAAATAAACCGATGAAACGTTCTTTGCGGAACTTCAGCAGCATTCTAATAATGAAAGGAACATTATTTGCAGTTTAATACTCAAACACTGAAATAAGTCAACGCTTTTCACAGGTTTGAAATTGCTTTTTGGCCCTAACAGTGTAGATATTGGCAAGTTTTAAACTAACAAGCTAATGGTTTTTCTTCTCATATTATTTATTTGAATAAACCATACCACAGACAGATGCCGTGAAACAGAAATATTAAAGTATAACCGCTACAAATTAACATCTGTTCAACTCATTTCAAATCATATTCTTAATTTTGAAATATTTCTCTTACGTTTATTACTTTAAAAAATTATTACTTTAAAAAATTCTATGGCGATAAAAGTCATCTTTCCCATACAGGAGTTTATTTCGCCAGTAAAATATTAGATACCAAAATCATAGATCTGTATAATATTTTAGACCTAATATTAATCCGAAATAACGCAAAGAAAATCAATTCATTGAAAGATTCCATGAATGCGTTCAGTAATAAATTCAGTTCGTTGTTAGATTCCAGGAATGCGTTCACTGATTAAATTAGTTCGTTGATATGATCAGTAAGTATTAACTTGCTTTCACTTCCATCTTTCAAACGTAATAATTACATTTGAAATATTAGTGGGCACATGGCGATGCCGATGATAACTGTACTGTAGAAGTTCTGTATGCATCCGAACAACATTAGCTCATATTTTTTAAACGAATTTACTGATAATTCACTTCCATTTCCTAACTTTAGGAAACTTGCCATTTAAACTTGTTGGAAAACGAACACTTTATTGTCTTGAAAACAGATTTTCTTCGCCTTTGTTAAAATACCTCATCGTGCTAGAGAAAAAGAAAAATGACTTATAAAAGTAAAAATATATCATGAGGCTACAGACCAACAGATATTGTAGAATTTCGCTTGGCGCCTTGAATCTAAAAGCATGATAATGGCAGAAAACGACAAATAGTTTAATGATACTAAAAAATTCCACTAAATATCCTTTGTTTTATCATTAAGTCATCTGACTGTGTTCGGAGACATTTTTTTGAAAAATAACTTATATATATATATTTTAATGTTATTTTTCGACTGCATATGTTTTAAAACTATGGAAATATTGTAAAATTAAGCTTTCAAAATAATATTTTTTTAAAAAACTGAGAAATTTGAAGAAAAATGACTAAAATATTTGCCTTAAGCTAACAGCCATAGACAAAATCCTATTCAAAATATACATAAATCCTTGTAGGAGTACATTTTTATGACAGTTATCTGTGTTATGCTCTAAAATCTTTCTTGTACTACAAAATAGTTTTAAGATATAGCTGAACATAGTTACTAAACTGGTTATTTTTCATAAAAAATCATTTTCGTTTATATTTAAACACTTAAAAATATTACTTGATTTTAAAATTGACCTTAATTTTTAGAGGAAAACCTCAAGCATATTACAGAAAACAATCTCAAAAAATTTCGTATCAATGATTGAATAACGTTTTGGGAAATCATTGTTACGGTCGACAGTTTTCCTCAAAAATATCACTTCTCAGAAAACGCCTTTAAAGTTGTCATGCAACTTAAAATAATGCTTACAGTTCGGTAATAAAACAGCTATAACTCCATTTGTAATTCACGTAGAGTAAAAAGTGAGACAGTTTTAGAAAGCTGATTAAACAGGCTACAAAATTAAGTGAAAAATTGTTTTGATAATTTCATCACAAACGAAGATTTTAAACCAGTCTGATACCTTAAATCCTACAAAATAAAAGAGAAAAATGATGCAAAATGATAGTATGAGGCAATGAGTAACAGATATTGCCGCTTAGCTAGCAACACTACCTATCTCAATTTTTTTAAATTTCGAAGATGTAGAAGAGATTCATTTTTTCTCAACCAATAACGAATATTTCTGAATTTTTTTAACATCTGATATGAATATGAGACCGCACATTCCAAATAGATGTGCAAAAGAATTCAGTAATATCAGTTTTGGGTAGAGAAAAATTCAGTATTTTCTAACTCTTCGAAAAAATTGAGATATGTAGTACAGCATATTAAGCGACGATATGATGATTAGGAAGTATTATTTGACTCCTTGAATATAAAAAGACATTCTGAAAAATTGAAATTAGTAGAATAATACAAAACATAGCAGCCAAAGACCTGAGAAATAAAGTATTAACAAACTGAAATTCGGATATTTATATTTTCTTAGGAATAAAAGAGCTATTAAAAGTTCAAATTGATTTTTGAAATTCTTGCACTTTTGAAGCATGTTTCAGTATTGGTTGTGTGAATGTAAAGATAATACATTCAAATTCTTTCCTAGTGCGTATGAGCAGTAAATAACTGAGACGAGTTTTAGTTTTATCATATAATGTCCCTATTATTTCAAAATAATCCCGTATGAACTCCAAAACAGTGATAAAACAGAATAGTTAAATCACAAGTTTATCGCAAGTAGCAAAGGACAATGGTAACTTGTGATTTATCTATTCTGTAACCATTAAACTACTCTTTATAAATATTGTATTAAAGAGATTGATAATTAAATTACATATTAATACGAAACACTTGTTTTATGATTTTATCCAGACGTTTTCACGAAAACTCTACGGCACGGAACCGAACTGCTTCTTTCTTATGCTTTTTTAGAATTATGGGCCAGCTAACCGAAAGTATTAACGAAGCTTCTTGATTTTAGTTTAGGCATAGAGATAGCGGTGGCTAGTAAATACATTTTTGATTTGGGATAGAAGGATCGCAAGTTTGTGACCACATTCCATAGAAGATTTGACATATATCTGGACCTATCATCGTCATGGAGGAACCTTCTTGCATTGGTAGAAGATTTGAGACAAGAGTGGCATTTGATCACGATTCAATATTATTAAGTCTATCCTAGAATAGCTTTAACATAGCGTCAAATAAAGCTTTTTAATCTAACTGAACTGAGCTAACTTCATCAGACACCTCAAAAAGGTATGATTTAGCTTAATAAATTCTATCAGATATCATAGATGTTTGTTTCAGTGAAAAGGATTGATCATTTCAGAGTATGATTTCTATCTATAGTTTTAAAATAATTGGCAAACCCATGAACGATTCCCTCAGCTCCAACCACTTTACCAATTTATACAATTTATTTCGCCACTTTGGAAGTATGGCCACGGTCTGTTAATATTAAGGGCGAATATCCTATCGCTGGTAGTGGCCAATCTTTGAATATAGTTTCATATTTCTAGCACACTTTCGAAAAGAGAAACATCAGACAATAATGTTACATTTATGATTTATCGCCCAATGCATGTGCGCGTCATTCGTTACTCGACAAATAATCTATATTAACTGTATGCAGCATGGCCTGTTATTTTCTGAACCACACTGAATGATTCATCTTTTACGGACTCTTGCTGAATAGCGCTTATTATAGAAACCATATAATAGCCAAAAACACACAGAGTGATTTTTAGGAATCTGAAACATATTAATAATAATTTTTTAGCTTCTTAATGCGCTAAATCAATCCTTACACTCACACGTGTATAAATATGTATCTTATTATTTTTTAAGCCTCAAAGAGTTAACCTATATATGATTTGAATCAGTGTTTATATAAATGCCTTTGCGCGTTTCACGATCTTAGTGGAAGATACTAATGATTCTTGTGTTTGTAGTGAGTGACTCCACCTCTTCATAATACAGAAAAAGGTTTCGTGGTATCATAATGCCAGTTAAATAGTACAGAAAGATATCCTAAATATTTTTTTTTAAATAATTTATGTATTTAAACAAAATTTGGTTTCGAACAGAAATTATGGATAATCTGTCTAGTAAAAATATAAATTTCAAGTTGAAATGTCTAATATCATAGCGTCCCTAAGTTGCACAGAAACACATATATTTGGTCGTGACGGACAGCTTGTAATTTTGTACATTCAATTGCCATGAGGTGTAACAAACGATAGAGCCCTGACTGATGTATTATGGTGATCAAAAAGCACATAGATTCTGTGGTAATTAAATTTTTTAAGTTAATGCATTATCCAATTTTCAAGCATTTGACTGCCAATCCAGCGAGTAGGAAGAAAGTCTATTTTCTGCTGCATCCTGCGATTTTCACAAGCTATTGTGTTTACTTAGAACTATTAGAATGTTGAATCGTATTTTCCCAATAAAGTCTTTCTCATAAATAACAATTCACTTCATTCAACCGCATTTTAACATTTTTGCGAACGTTGAATCTAGTTAGAGATTTTTAAAAATTCGGATGGCAGAAGGTTAAACATTCCAGGGGGAAAGTTTGTCCGGCGAATTTATGGTGCACCAAGTGACAAAAATAGCCCATTTTCATGAGAAGACTTTAAAAATAAATCCAAATTAAAAGCATCAGAGTCAAATATGACACATTTTATGAGAAATCCTTACAGTTAGAATTTCATTTCGAACCTTAAATTTCTTTGAGCCATGATAAAACCTAAGTGCTGGTATACGTGTCATTGTTTTCAAAGAAAGTGGGCAAATATAATTTTTTATTTTGTTCAGATTGTATTTTGCAATTACATGATTTTCCACTTAGTTAATTTAATAGTTTGAAATTTATTATTTTTTAAAGGTAATATTTAATTTTTCTGATTTCATTGAAACTCATCTAGAAAATCTGTTATGAAATTTAAAATAAAAAACATTGGAAAAGACGAAACATATATAATTTTGTCGATGAAATTTTAATTACTGATACCTAAGCAAAGTTTTGTTCCCAGATCTTTACCAAGGCATTTTGGAAAATTGTCAAGCCTTATATAGAATGGCAAATATAGTTTCAACTAAATATGAAAATTCGAATTTTAACCATTTATTTTTAATTGCAAGTTATGCCAAGTGGAAGAAAACCGAAACAAAGTTAAAGATGCTATTTTGAGAAACGATCTGCGAAAAAGTAATCTGTGATGGTCTCTAAAAAGCCCTTTGGTTCTCAGAGCCTCAACAGTTACCACACGACGTATGCGAAATTTTAAAATATAAGAAAAATCTTATACTTAATTTAGGCACTCTATGGAGTGTCTGGTTTTGATACATTGAATGTGTCATATGTGTATATGATTAGTTATATTTTCACTCAATGCCGTAGTTGAATCTATTTCTAATACCTTTATATCTGGTACTTTAAATTTTTTCCTGACGAAAGACAAATTCATTCGATATTCTGAACTGTAGACATAAATCAACAAAGTATCTGTTCAGAGTTCGAAATCAATAATCTGCCACTACGCTTTCGAAGAAGTAACATCATACACACAATTGAATCTAAAACATGGACAATGAATTGCAATATTACTTTCCATTGATTAATTAAAATTGAGCATTTATAGTGGGAATAGCTTCTGATATTACATTTCAGTAGAATTCTTTTTTTAAAAATTGCGTGTATCCTTATCAATCAGCTTAAAGAATGCACGACATAAAATTTAAAAATGATTTTCGATCGCATTTTTTAATTAAAATTAGTTAATTAAAGAATCCTGAGTTGTTGAATTAAGACTTCGTTGCTGAAAACTTTCTTTCTTCGTGTAAAAATGAAGTAAACAAATAATTTTAGCAATCAATTAAAAAATTCTTTCAAATTAACTTATAAAAATTTAAAGAAATAATTCGGAAAGGATTTTATGAATGAGTTATTGAATTACCCGTAATTAATTCCGAAAGAGAATTAAAAGAATTAATTCAGAAGGAATTTTATTAATCAATTAAACAATTCTTTCTAATTAATTAAAAATATGAATTAAAGAATTTAGAAGGAATTTTATTAATCAATTATAAATTCTTCTTATTTAACTCAGAAATGGTAATGTTCCAGAAATAGATGCAATGTCAATCGAAGGTTTTCTTATGATTATAATGTGCCAAAATAATAGTTTTGAAAAGAAAATTAACAGATTAAAACGTTTATTTTAAATATATAAAGTAGATTTGGATCTACTGACAACTTAATCCTCTGACTGCGTATATCGCGATTTCCGCGGGTTGGAAACAAGCCGATTATCTACTGTATACTGCGATTTTTAGGGGCTAAAATTTTTACTTAGTAATTTTATGGCGTTGGATTATATTTTACTGAAAGGCTTCGTATATAAATTACAACTCACTTGGCTCAACGGTAATTGAAGACCTTTGGAAAAGTTGCATCCTAATAGTGATTTCTGAAAATTATAGAGTCAGATGGTGAAAGTCCATTTCAATATGCACTAAGAAAGTTCATTAAACAATGGAGTAATATAAAAACTGTTTCTGTTTTTCAGAATGAAAAAATTCAGGGAGATCATCCTCGCCATTGTAGGGCTGCTGGAAATTCAGTTCGCATGTTGCTTGTCGGAAGACGGTGATGTTCCAGACCTAAGAGAGCGGATCTATCATCCTTCTTTTATATACATAAAAGATCAAGACGAGATGCCGTTGTCGAATCGAATCACTGAAGACGACGACGTCGACACAGAAGAGGACTTTGCCGACTGGAGACACCAACTCGTAGAGAAGCGAGGATTTGGAGAGAAAAGAGGTTTTGGTGAGAAGAGAGGATTTGGAGAGAAACGTGGTTTCGGCGAGAAAAGAGGATTTGGTGAGAAGAGAGGATTTGGCGAAAAAAGAGGGTTTGGCGAGAAAAGAGGATTCGGTGAAAAGCGAGGTTTTGGCGAAAAAAGAGGTTTCGGAGAGAAACGCGGTTTTGGGGAGAAAAGAGGTTTTGGAGAAAAACGTTCTCGTGGTGAACCAATGCACAACAAAAACCTTCCGTCTTTTATTACGCAGTGGGTGCATTTCCTGAAGCCAAAAGAAGTCGCCAAATATCGAGCTCAGCATTTAGATCCTCAGTCGGAATATTATCGAGCTTAGATTGTTATAACTGTTAAACTGAGTTTCCAGCGGTTTAAAAACCAGAATTGCATGACAAAATATACCCAAATACATGAAATAAACTGCATCATGTAAATAAAATTGACAATTTTCTGCCAATTTTGGATTTAATAAAAGCAAAACAAACGTTTATGTTTTATTTTTATTTTGTTGATTTCTTACCAAAGGCCTATAAATGGATGACTCTAACACTGTGAAAATTCTCTGCATAAGTTTCTTCTAACCTTGCATATTTTTTCACAATAAATACTAGGAGAATGATATGCCAGGGAGATGCTAACTTGTTCTGGAAATATTTAAAATAAATAATATTTCAGAAATGAAAATAATCTAAGGAATTCTGATAAATTCCAGCAATTGCTTTAAGTGATTGTACTTTAATTTAAATTTTCAATTCTTCAACCATTTGAATACTAAATAAGCTTTCGCAAGTAAGAGATGTTGATTCTAAATGAGTTTGCCAGCTGCTGAACTGCATGGTCAATAAGTTTATCTGAAAAAGTTTATAAAACTTAATAACTAGTTTTGTTTCAATGATACTCTTAGTATTGCTATGACACACATAAAATGTCCTGCTCTATTTTAGATTTGGAATCAATTGCACAATTTCTACTTGCCTCCATAGTAACCCTGTACTGTAGTGGGTCGAGTTAAGATTTCATTTGTCTTCTTTTCTCATGTTATAACACGCAATGGAATTCAAAAATCATTTTCCGTAAGAATTTAATCTTGGAGAGTATTTTATATTCCTTAAAGGGACAGCAAAGGGAAAAAGTATTATAAAAAATGTTTTAAGTCAATTCCTATTTAGGTCAACAAAGAAAAATTTTATTTTAGAATTTTTTCTCCTATATAAAACTAAAATTAATTAATTAAATTTAATTAATGAATTAATATTTGAAAAAACTTTATTACCATCAAGTGTCATCCACTACAAGTTTTAAAAAATGTATTTGAACTTGAGTGGATGAATAAAAAGTATTTTATTAACGATTGAAAATTTGAACAAGATATATAAATATATATATATATATATATAGGGAGAGTGTGAACTAATAATGGGAATTGAAAAATAACCAGAAAGCGTTCCGATTAAAATGTTTTATTAATAAAATTACGATTATGTTTGTTTCGATTTCAAACTATATTTCAAATCCCAAAATATAAATTCATAATATAATTTTCTTCTAATTTAAAGATACACTTCACTTTAAATTAATAAAGAAAAGTGATACATATGAATAATGTAATTTAGTGTTGCTGACGTTTTATCAAAACGACGGTGAATGAACTATACTTAAGGAAAGTCAAATGAAGCCATTTATCATTTGCTTGATTTTTCTTTGAAGTAACTTAAGTTGTGTACTTCATCTGATGTGTGTGAACCCATTTCTTTTCCTTAATTCTGTGCCAAAGTCTCTCTCTAGAGGTAGCACTTCGCGTTTGTGACCCCATGTTTTATTAAAAAAGTGATACCTGAATTCCAAAATAGGGCATGTAGTTGGATTCTCTGAGGACAACTAATTTATGTCAAGCATGGCCACTGTAAGTTGTTCTTCAGATATTGCAACAAGTTTTTATATGCTTGTGAAGAAGTTAGAGCAATGCAGTAATCATGCTTGATTACAATATTTAAATTTTTGAAATACGTATTTTATTTTATCTTTTCGTGTACCATTTCCATCGCTACTTTCGGCTTGAGAAAATTATAAGAATTATAATAAATTTAAACATGAACGAAAGATAAGCAATGGAAAAAATTCTTAAACTACTACCACTAAAAATAATTGAGTAAATATTCCGGGGATAAAGTAACATTAATAAACATTATGTCATTTCTAAAATATTATTCAGTTTCCTGTCTTTCATAATATCTTGATGTGAAAAAGGCCGAACAACACCGGGTACTCTGTAAGTATGAAAAAAAAACAATATGAACGATTCATAAGCAGTGGAATATTTATTATTATAGTACCACATAGAACATACGAATGTTATGCATATAAAATAAGACCTTACCCAGATAGCACGTAAGTTTGCAGCAACTTTGTTTTTGACTTGATATTCCCTTGTCATGGCAAAATTTGACGCGTCAAACTTAAAACGAACTTGTAGGAAGTTCGCTGTGACAACTAGCGCCACCCTCGCTTGCAAGGCATTTGCTGCAAGTTCGATGTGACAAATAACGCCACTTCCCTTGCAAAAAAAACTTGCTGCAAGTTTGCAAAACAAGCTTGATGCAAAGACAGCACAAAGAGATAATTATCTTTGTCTCTGTTTTTAAAAAAACATCCGATTTTTAATAGCATCTCCTAGACCGTCCTTCTTTTTATTAATTCAATAAATCAATGATAATTTGTAAAAAAAACTAACTTTTTTATAAAAAACATTTTTGAAACATTTTCCATCTTTTTACTAAATATATCACTCGCACTTTAAAGAAAACTATATCGCCTTTTTCTTAATGTTGAAATTTTAACGTTTATAAACAAAATTAAATCTAAAAAGCAGTCAATGTTTGTTCAAAAATAATAACTTAGACATTTTGTCCCATTTTAAAGTAATTACTTTTGAACTCTAATTTCATAATTTATTCTACTAACAAAACGTAGTTATTAGCGAAAATCGCTCTCTCTTTGACTTCAAATCATATTCGCAACTCAAAAAATTAATGAAATCAAGAGGATAGTTTAAAATAAATCGTATACGAATCGAATGGAACGATCTATTAGCGAAATCTATCTTCTCCTCTCAGAGTTTAACTAGCTGAGTGGTTACAGCGTCAGCTTTCGAACCGGTAGGTCACGAGTTCTATCCTGGGTTGTGTTCGTACTCTGTTTTTGCTATAATTTCCAATGAGTTTGCAATGCAAGCTTGCGGCAAGTTCGTCCTATGGTGACTTCGAGGCTTGCGCTAAGTTGCTGCAAACTTGTTTCACACTTGCACACTTATCGTGACAAATTTGCAGAAAGGCTGCAAATTTGCTGCAATTAAAATTGCTATCTGGGTAGCGTTGTTCACGGCTTGTTTCCAGTCGCATAAATGATCTTAAATAAGCTTTTTCTGTGCGAAGAGGTGATATTAATATATGAAATTCACTATATAAAAAAACCTCAAATGAGCTATTTGAGTTTTTTACAATATGCAAAAATTATTCGCAGTTACTCCGCCAATATACATGGAATATCTTTTTTTCTTTTTCTTACATTTTTGATTTTCACAGGACATATCACTTATACAACAAAGTAGTGAAATTTCGCTTCGTTTGTAGCCCTAGAGCCTTCTTGTTAAGGTAAATACAAATTATAACAACCCTGCACTATTGCGTATAAAAATAATAAACTATCATTGAATACCATTGAAGTTGTAATTATTAGTTTCTCTTTCACTTTTTTTTACATTGTTATTGAAATTAGCAGATGGTCGGGGAAGTTCCGGCGTCGTAAGCTAATATGAAATGTATTTAGTTACATCTGTTTCGCATATTGCAGAGCATATGCAGCGGACATTCAAAAAAATTTCTTGAATTTGAAAATTACATTTCTTGAAATGTGCAGTGTCTTCTCAATCACTTATTTTAATGTGATGTTATAAAATTATTTCTATCATTTGGCATCGAATATACTTCTGTAAAACTTAAATGGCGTAAATTGAAATGCGACAATTGTGATGAAATTTAAAAACAGATATGGTTGAAATCTCATCGTGTCGACACTAATCAAGGATTTCAGGAGTAGAAACTTATAACTGTTATCTACACTAGGCTCCAAAAGTTCAGACACAACCTGTTTTGAAGCTCCTCATTTAATGAGTGTAATCACCTAAATTAAATTATAAAACTGAATAACCAAAATTAAATTATGTACAAGAAGAAAATCTGCCACTTATTGTTTTAAATATTGGTATTTTTATAGATGCCAGAGAAGACTATAAATATCTTTCCCTTCTTCAAATTCTGATAATGTATTTTAAAATGCCATACGCATTACCTTCCATGGCTATTAAAATTGTAGTAGAATTAATAATTGATTTCGATAAGGCTCTTAACTATGTGCGCATTTCAGGAATATTTTACCTTAAAATGTGGGAAAGACTTGTTTCTCACTAAATGATTTCCATTAAACT
Source organism: Araneus ventricosus (assembly GCA_013235015.1). Lineage (NCBI taxonomy): Eukaryota > Metazoa > Arthropoda > Arachnida > Araneae > Araneidae > Araneus > Araneus ventricosus. The sequence continues at coordinate 26,103 of BGPR01014920.1, forward strand.
ATAGCTTGTATTAAATATACCATCTGAAAAGTATTATAAGTCGTTTAATAGTGAGCAGGAGGAATGAATTTTTGTAAAATTTCATTCAAATTCTTAAGCAGTTAATATTACAATATGTTTAATTTACTATTATATTTTAAAATAAAAATATTACACAAAACTATCTCGCATTTATTCGTTTTCCTGTCTGAATAGTTGCACCAGTGAGCTCTATTGGAGCTAGAATCTTTACTGAAGTTTCTGGCGTGTTATTTCTAATGGAGAGATAAATTAGCATAAGTAGTGGGACATATATTTACAGTTTGCAGTTCGGGCGGTCTCTTATCCTTAGAAGAATGGCTTACTCTCGAGAGATCCAGAAAGTGCTAGGTGCTCATTCATTGGCGGCGTGTTGCAACATTCTCCGTGCCGGTCTCTTACCTGTGTAGAGTGTGCAGTGTGAATTTACAAAGTGAAATCTACATTGTTTTAATCGTCGTGACAGTGCACTTATCTCTGAGTCCTAGGGACTAGCGGTTTAACTTCGAGACCTAGGGGCTAGGGTTTCTACTCCGAGTCTTAGGGGGCTAGTGGTTCTACTCTTAACCATTGTGGTTAGTGGTTCTACTCGGAGTTCTATGAGCTAGTGGTTATACTATGTTCCCTAGGAGCTCATTCTTTGGACATCTCGGTCGTTTGGAATACGGTTGAAGATGTCCAATGAACATGACAGAAGTGATGTGTGTACTTTTCGGTGCTAACGCTGAAAGTCTCATTTCTAATTCTTCTGTGTTAGACTCATTTAATAAAATTTCTAATCTTGAGAATATTTCGTGTTAGATTAAAAATTCAGATGAGCCCCATGTTCGGTTCTGTTCCAATAGGTTCAAACATTTTCTCATTTTTCGAAAACCACATCTCAACTTTCGTTCAAATTCAGAACGAGATGTCGTCACACGCATGCAATCAAAATATAATTAACGCAATCAGTTTCCTGCTTACCGCTTTTGGAACACATTAAAATCATGTATTGTAAACGAGAATACATATATGAATATAACTTCGAAACTGCCAGATCAAGAATTGAATGAGAAATTGATTTCGACGTTCCATCTTCACAAATATGAGACAAGTAAAATAAATGTGCACAAATTATATATGATGGAAATCTCCTCATGTAGACAGTCTTAAAGGATTCCACATCTAAAAACATAAAACTTTAATGCGTATAACACATTCACCAGTATCTGTGCAAAACGAATGCAGAGACAATGATGCCTTTGTTCAAACCTCCTGCCTTAACCTGATTAGAAATATTTCTGTACTAAAACATAATTATTACTGTGATATTTTTTTCCATATCTCTCATCTTTGCTCTTCAATAATTAAGCTGTAATTCATTAAAATATCTTAAGAAATCCTGAAATTACGGAGTTTCTTTTCTCACATTCACTACAAGATGACGTCACGTATATGGACTCACAATTTTATAAATGCAATCAGTTGGCTGCTAATTGATTTCGGTAAATATTAAAATGGTAGATTGTCATTGAGAAGAAACAGATGATCATAATTTTAAAACTCTAGCACTTTAGGAAGTGAGTGAAAAGATAAGAAATTCGATCTTCACTAATATGAGAAAAATCAATTAAAAGTCTATAATAAAATAATTCAAATTTTCTCATGTAGACAGTCATGAAAGGTTTCACATCCAAGAATAAAAAAAAATTATGCGTATAACTCGTTCCTCTGTTGTTCTTTTAAAATTAGTTTTTTACCAAGTCGTCATATTCGGGAATAAAATCTATTAAATTTTGGGAAAACGAAATTTAAATGGAATAATGCATATTTTGAAATGATAAGCATTTAGAAATGCTACCGCAATAGTACAGAAATAAAATGAAATTTCATTATTTCATATACAAATGCGAAAATAATATCTTAAAATATTACAAATTGGTAAATCACATTGGATGAAAGTGTTGAAAAACAATTTAAACTTACCAATCTCATCTCAAGAAATCCTGAATAAGTGATATTTTGCAGAGACAATCGATGTATTATTAACGTATTTGCCATAATTCTACAATAAAATAAATAATAAGGTATCTAAAACGCACACTACGCAAAAATAAAATTTGCATTTATCGATACCAAAAATTCCAACATGGCGTCATTGAGGTTGGATTCCGTTGGAAATGGGAGGATTCGAAATAGTTAATTCCAATTTTCACGAATGAGGGCGCTGCTATCGTTTATCACACTCAAGAATAAATACTCTGTATGTCCTCTTCCATACTTACTTCTTATGAGTGATACATTTTTGGTAAATAAGGAGATATTGCGAAAAGTATTGTAACATTGACGCTTTCATATCTCATCTGTAATAAATGGTAATATAACTAATTTTCATGTTACCAGCTCAGAAATAAAACTCCAGGCCTTCTATTAAAGAAAAGGTTAAACAAAAACGATACGATTATCTTAATAAAATTTTAAAATTTTATATAGAAACTTCTTCAATATTAAAAGTGGTAATACTTCTTTTTCAAATCTTAATTTATGTTAACTATGCAAAAGATGATATCTCATTTTGACATGAACCTTATTTATTCCGATTTGCACAGCTACTAAATATTTTATCTACTTAAATATTTAATTCTCTTCCAAATACAAATACAGAGTGTGCAAACGTAGACATTTCAAGAAAACATAAATTATAACTGTATTTTGAAGTGGTGCACTTCATGCACATTGGTTTTATTTATTGACATAGAAAAGAGTATTTATTACAAAAACAATGTCAATAAATAAATTCAACTAAAAGTTCTGCCTTTTTGTTAATATTCAAAGTAAGCAATATTTTTTTATTATAACTTTAACCGTGGCAAAAGCAATGGAATGAAGAATGTGATAAAACCAAAAATCGAATTGAATTTAATTACAATAATAGAAAGCTTGGTTCTAAATTGTGTTTGAAATGAAATTCAAAACGTCTAATAAAATTGGGTGGAAGTAACATATGCCATTTAAATTCAGATCAGTAAAAAGAAATTTCTCTACCCTGAAGATTGTTTATAAATACACTTCGTGCAATCTATAATTCAGGCGTTATTGGCAAAAATCTAACTTTTTGTTATTAATTAAATAATTTAAGAAGTAATAATTTTTGAAAATTGTAAAAAGCTCGGTTGATCTAGAAATAGAACCTAGAATGGAATATGAAATTTCATGTCGATACTATTCATCATTTAGGAAGGCTTCTTCTGACAGATAGACCGGGTAAACTCCATTTTTTTCTTCATAGTTCCTGTCCCTTCGATAGGGAAAAGACTGAATAACCATGAAAGTCTTATCACCCTCATAATAATCATTTAAAAATTTGTTAATATCAAACAAAACATCTCCTAGAGAGAGGAATTAACTAACATCATTGCTTTAATTTCCAATCATATTAAAAGAGGTATATGATACGACATAAAACCGGAAGAAAAAAGTCTGCCTTGGAATAAAATATCCAACGAAAACTATAATTTCTTATATTAACTTTGACAGTGGCAAATGCACGTGAATGAAGGATTTGATGAAATTGTAAATTGGCTTGAATTTAATTTTATAAGAATAGAAAATATTGTTACAATCTGAGTTCAAAATAAATTCTGAGTCGTTGATTACAAGTAGAGAAAAATATAATGCTATGGAATTAGTATCATTAAAATCATTATTTCTTTCCTCTATAAGATGGTGTAAAATAATTTTCGTTCGAAAAATAGTGTAGAAGTTATTTGCGAAAAAATTACGCCTAAAATATATTAAATTTCGTTATTTAATTAAATGCTCCAGAATCCATTAATTCTTAAAGTTGAAAATAGTATAGTCGGCAAAGAAATGTACTTTATAATTACATGTGCAAATTTCAGACCGCTACCCTTCACCTTTTAGGAGGAGTTCTTGTGAACGACAGGCAAATGTATTATCTGTCTAATATTTTAGATCTCGTCTACATAGAAGCGAATAGACAGATTTATAGACGTTCAACCGACTGACGGAGTTGATTCAAAATCTGCAAACATCTACAACTCCGGTGATAAAATTATGTGCAAAATTTATTCACTCTTTTGAAGTCATTGCATACTAGTCATTTTCTATAGAACGAGTTTAGTACCAGAAATGCGTCAACTGCTGATTTCTTTCAAGTGGCGAAGAGCTAGACTAAGCGATACATTGGAATAAAGCAACCAGACGACCTATACTTGGCAATTTCCTCATATTTGAAATTGTCTAATATTTCATAAGCCGCTAACATTCAATTAGAAAGACAAAAAAAATTGAAACAATATTACAAAGAAGAAAAACAGTCTAGAATTCCTAAATGACCATTCGTAAACATGAAGAAGTATGAATTTACTTTGGAACTGCAAGCTCGAAGATTGCATAAAAATATCCAATATTCTCTATGAATTTAGTTCCGAGTTTGTAGGCACGAAATATCGTTTATTCATGGCTTCAAATTACGAAACCTGTCGGCCGACCCCATTCGACGGAGGTACGTACTATCGCTGAGGGCAGGATTCAATCCCCTATCACTGTACCCTCGATCGGGTGAGAGAACCCTCTTACTTATCCGGTGGCTTCTCATATTGAAAAATTTGCGGTGTTCCCAGTGGGAGAATATACTAAATGAAATGCTACACCCTTTATTTGAATTCTTATGAAAAATATGGGTTTGGTATTTCCTTCATTACATTCGTAACTGAATATTAGCAATGACAAATTTGGAGAGAATCGCAGAAAAAAGAGTTAGTATAGACATTATTTCGTTTAAGTCGTAATTTTACTTCAGAAATCCGAGGAATAACGGAAAAATAATGGTGGGGGTTTTGCTTTTTTTTAACTTGTAGCGACTGTACTATGCATCTATCCAAAAAATGTGAGGTTATTTTGATTTAAATTGGAATTATATAAGACATAAATAAAAAATACTAACGCATTAAATATTAAATTCCCATATATTTATAGAGTCATGCTGCTCAAAATTTAATTTCAGAACTGAATGCGATATCAAAAATTGCTAATGTCATTAGATGCCAAATATCTAAGTCATTATCTTTCTGTTTTATGCTCCAAAACTCAATTACAAACCCATTTTCTACACAATGCTGCCTTTCTAATTTCCCAAATAGTTTTTTGGTCTTTTGTAGCAATTAATGTTTCCAGTTTCTCAAAGAGGAATTGATTTTTAAATTACATTAAAGTTGGTTGAAACTGTTAAATTAATAATATAAATATGGCATTGTCGCAGCTGGTTTCCAAAGGCTGATATTGCAACTTATGAATCACATCAATTCAAAAATATATTGTATATAATTAATTAGGTATAACTTTAATCTCCATCTTTTCAGTCCTCAACGTAAAGCTATAAAACATTAAGAAAAGGAAAATAAAAACCTCTTAAAAAAGGGATTTCAAGTTTACTATTATGCTTGCTCGCCATTTGTGTTAGTGCGAATCTGAGGGAAGATCATTTTCAATTCCTAAGAAAGAATAAGGTTCAAGAAAGAAATCAGTTAGCAGAATCTTATTATTCCTAAGAAATAAGAAAAAATTTGCGAGACCGCAATTTAAATCTGTACCATGAGCACTAATATTCACAGCATTTCCACTGCGAAAATTGAAAGTTTCAAATTCTATTTACGAAATGAATTCATTTTTAGAATGTGGGGATTGCAATTCTTGTTCAAATGTTCAAAGTTAAATTGTTAACTTCATTCATGTAACTTGCGCTGTGCTGTGTGTGACGTCACATAGGAGGCGTTGTCTTGTGTCTGAGCACAAAAGGTACAGACATTCATTCTGTCTCTCTCACTCGCAGTAATAGCACCCTCCACTTGCGGTGAACTTCACGCTCAGCTAGGTGCGGCGTGAAGGCAGATTTTAGTTGTGTTGTAATGTTTTAATAGAATAGTTGTCAAGAAAATTACTGACGAAACATTTTTGACCGAATTCCGAGAATGTTGACAAATAGGTTTTCTGCACAATCATTTTTCAATCAGAATCTCAAGAACAGAAAGAGAGGGAAGAAAATCATTAGGAAGACACAGACAATAATTAGTGCGACCTTGCAGAAATGTGGCTATGGGAATCTGATTTTTTAAATGATCGAATCTATTTTCTATGGTAAAAAACATAAACGTCTTTTTTCAATAGTATTTTGCAAAAATTATTATTTCTTCTGTTTTCCTTAAAATTTTTCGTATTTATTAAGATATCAGATTTCTATAGAACTGGAAGATCTCCAAAACAAAACTGCACCCTTCTTCATGCCTCAATATCATAAATAGTATACTGAATCTCACTGCCCAAATGATATGCAGTCAGTTTTTAAATCTCACTTTTCTGGCGAATTTTCTCTTTCGGAGATGGCCGTATTTTGCAGCGAAACGACTCAATTTATACTGTATTATTTGCACTTCTCTTATAATTAAGCACAGCCTTTACAGAACGAAAAATTATTAGGTCGATAAACTACGATTTGTTTTTCATCATTTATTTATACACTCTTATTATTTATAAATACTGGTAAAAAATATAGTGCGTTGTAGTATAGATTATTTTTGTTTCCTGATTTCCATCAACTTCTACATTTTAACTACGACGTCTGCTTTTAGTGACTGGTTAAAGAATGCTTGTTTATGAATATACATCAAGATTATACAAATTTTGATTTCCTATTTTAACAGATATTAAAAATAATAACTGGATCAAATCCTACTGATTTTATGCTGAATGATGTTGTGTTCTTTTAATGGACTCCCTTTTATTGCTAACAAAATTGTAGCTGGTCTTGTAGCTGGACTAAACCGGATTGCTTTTTGCCAAAGAACGGAATGGAAAAACAATCCTCAAATTATTTTTGACAGATATTCAGTTTCAAAGGAAACTTTGGAAAATTTGATGCTTTGATCCACTTGGATATGTATTGACGTGTCGCATAAAGCGAGTCGGCTGCAAACCCTTAAAACTACGTATGTGTAAATTAGCTTACTTTGATTGTGATGGTACTGTTTGTTTTGAGATTAATAGTGTCTTTTCGTGATCAATACTGACTAGACTTGCGTTAAAGCATTTTTTTCTTACAAAATAACCGCATCACAAAACGATTTTAGCCGGGATTTCAGAAACGCGCATAATATAACACACATCCTTAATGCTGCTTTTCATTATACAGAAAGAGAAGGAAACTCCATTTTATGAAACATGATATTTTGCGACATGACATTTTACGTTTGAATGCTACTTATAAACTGTGACGTATTTACGGTGTAGACGAATCTGAAGATAAACTAGAAAAGAAAGGAAAGAAACCATAAGCAATGTCTTTTATTTGTCTACTAACAGTAGATGAAAATAAGAGCCTTATTCTGAATGTAAATTCTACAATAGAATCTAGTGATGATATCGCCGAATTCTTCGCTTATGAAATTTTGACAAAAATGAAATCGTAATCACATCCAGATAAACTCCAGAAATCGTTTTCTCGAAATACTAAATGCCGTATGTGTTTCCCTATTTACACAATTGTCTTTCTAAATTTTGAAGAAACAAATTATAAAGAAGTGTTACTAAATTTGATTCTTGTTTAAACACACATTTTTACGTACTACAATACATTTGCAATACGCTGAATGAACTATCCCCTTTTATAAGTATCTCCATCAGATTTATGGAATTATCAATTTCTAATTCAGCGACATCTGAATTAGAGCCACCTTCTAATAGAACTTGAGGCTCTCTCACCGAGTTTTCAAACATAAACCTTTAGATTTAGGCGCGATATCTGTAACATGCACAAATTTTCCCTCATCAAATTTCATATGTTTATATTTCAAATTGTTCCTAGTTCCAGGTCTCCAAATACTAAATCTTCTGCCACATGTTGCAAAACTCAGTAACATTTCTTGCTTTGTCACATAGTCTTCGTTGATGTTGCATTGACAAGTATAAATATGATCCGGATAGCTCTTAATTGCCTTTATGAAGCCCATAGTACAGAGATCAACAAATAAAATGGTGCACAACTCTGGTATATATTATCATATCTTCACAAAACTATTTTCGTTATTAATGACACAATGAGAGGCTTTTATTGAGATCAAGAAACTGATTAACTGAGCTAATTAATCTCTCGAAATTTCTCCAATACGACAACCAATTCTTTTCACTGAATGGATTCCTGGTCAGGATATAAGCCCCCCAATTTTTTTTTTACAGTTGTGGTAATAATTTTTAGACTTACAGGCTTTTGAAAAAAAAATGGCTCGTCTAATATTGAATAAGTTATATTAACTTCTGATAATATCTCGAAAACTGTTTCAGATATGCTCATCAGGGTTTTGAATTCCGACATTTTAGTATGTCAGCTTTGCTCTCAGGCAAAAGTTTACTATGTTACAATTCACTTTTCTTCTTTTTCATGTTTAAAAATTTTTATAAAATGTTATTCTTTCTTTAATTATAAATTTATTTCATTTTTATACGGTAAGAGTATGTTCTTTTAGTAAGTGAAATTTTTTGAGAATCCTATGATATTTTCCGCTATATTATCAAAAGTTTATATAACTCATTTAACATTAGATGAGCCATTTTTCAAAAGCTTATATTGTCTCGAAATTCTTATCACAACGGTGTACAAATGTGGGTGGGAGCTAATTTCATGACCATGAATCCATTCAGGGAAAAACAATCGTTATGCGTAATGGAGAAATTTCGAGACAGCAGTTAATTAAATATGTTAATTAACTAGGTTAAACAGTTTCTCGATCTGAATAGACATTTCTCTTTGAGTCATTAACATCGACATTAGATTCGTGTAGATGTAATAATATGTAAAAAGTTAAAGGGTGTCACATTTTTAAGTTGACCACTGTAACGTAGAATCTTAATCAGCGTTAATAACATGATGATGTGAAAGTACTTGAACGTAGAAGATGATGGCGGATTTTTTTCTTCCTTCCAGAAGCCGTAATCTGGCTGAAAAGGCTGATGCATGTGGGTTAGATTTTTAAATAGGCTGTAAGCGTTTGGGGAAAAATAACACTGGGTCGAGCAAGAACCGAAACCTGATGAACTGCCTGGAATGCAACCAAAGTAATCATAAATAGAATTTTTAGGTACTGCAGGTTTATAAATAACAGTATAATTTTCATTTTTTCTTGGTAGTTGCTCCTTGTAGGGCCGCTCGAAGGGAAGTTTTTTGTACTAAATATTTCTTCTATGCCAAGGAAAAAACCGACCAATGTGCATGAAGCGCGCCACTTTAATCCACTTATATTTTATGGTTCCTTGAAATGTCTACGAATTCTTCACACACTCTGTATTTATATTTGGAAAAAAAATCAAATATTTAGGTAGCTGTACAAACGGGAATAAATAAAGTTCATTTTAAAATGATACATCATCTTTTGCATAGATAGGAAAAAGATTTGAAAATTTGTAAAAGAAGTATTACCACTTTTAATATTGAAAATGTTTCTATATAAAATTTTAAATTTCTTTAACTGATACGCCCCTCCATAATTGATAACTTTTCTTTAATACAAAGCCTGGAATTTTATTTCTGGGCTGGTAAATAAAAATTAATGATATCGCCGTTTGTTACGAATGTGATATGAAACCACCGATTTTACAATTTGGAGATGCTAAAAGTTCTAATTTTGGATTATTACTTCTTTTCGTTACAGAAGAAGTGGAAGTGAAAGAAATGCAAAGTTCTGGATACCCGGCTTACTCACAGCACAATACTGAAATTATTTCGACAGGCTGTTTAATGGAGACCATATCCCCATTCAGGGATATGTTCTCCATTAAACAACTTGTTCACTTTTCGCCATATCTCAATGTTTGCCAAAAATGTATCATTGTTAAGATGACTCAAGGTAGGTACTATTCTTGATTTGCTGACGCAACTATGGAGGAGGACATACAGAGGATTTATCCACGCGTTTGACAAACGATAGCAGCGCCCTCATTTCTGAAAAAATTAACTACTTCGAAACCTCCCATTTCCAACGAAAACTAACCTAATGACGCCATGTTGGATCTTTGGTATGGATAAATGGAAATTGTATCTTTGCATGGTTTACATTCAGGATACCTTATTATTTTTTATTTATTATATAGAGGATTTATGACAATCGTAATATCGGTAAGAATAAATCGATGCTCTCTGCAAAATATCAATTATTCAGGATTCCTCGAGATGAGAATGGTAAGTTTAACCCTCTGAGCGTTTCACACGTATTTCTACGTCGACCTTGGACTATCCCATAAGCGGATAACACGCATTTCAACGTGTGGTCAGAGATACGCCGAAAGCGGTCAGCCCGGAAATATACGTCTCTTGTGAACTGACTCTAAAGCGCGATAAACGTATTTTTCCGAATTTCTTCCCCCTTCCGTGGTTTGACATTTTGATTTATTAGCTGGGTAGGGTAGCGGTTGACACAATGAGTGCTGATAAGAATGTACTTACTGCAAATTAGAGATACCACAGGATCCAAGACCCCACACCACTTTGGCTTAGGGCATTTTAACGCTATCTGCATTGAGGTCTTCTTTCAGAAAGAAGGTCAGTTTTGGATTTTATTTTCTAGTTGCGTGTGTCCGAATTTGGATTCTGTATAAGTCCGGTTTAATATTTGTCAGCCTGGATTGAAATTGTATTATGTTTCAAGTGTTTTCCCTGTAATACACTTATGTTATATAAGATTTTATTTCAATGCATCAATGTTTTAATCGAATTGTTAAGTAAAATAGATTTTGTTGCCCAATCTCTTTCAATACCACATTCAAGCATAGAAAAATTTGAGAAGCCTGGGGTGATAAGAAAAGAGGGGGATTGTTTATTTCGTTATATAACATTGAATTGAAAAAAAAATAACTAAGGTTTAGGTGTGATTTTTTAAAACTATAGCAGTTTTTTTTCTAGATGAGTTTTCTATATTACACTACTTAGAATTTCTTTTAAATTCATCAAAATGAAATAAATTCCGAAAAAAAATAATTATTTTTTCAAATAATTATTATTCAATTTATTTTTTGCTCACTTTGAACAAACATTGAAACAAATGTTAAAGAAAAGGGATGAAAATTTTATTTTTTATGTTTTAAAATATTGTATTTTTGTTAGAGAAAATTTTGGTTTACATGGAAACGTAAAGAATAATATCAACTAAATTTAACGTTTCAGTGACAGACTTAACAGACTTTTAGTTATCTTATTAAGAGTCTGATAACATCTGCAGTTTAAGTTTATTTCAATAGTCAGTGAAAATGTTTATATCTTTTTTAAAATGTAAGAACGCAAAACCATTTCTAAGAAAATATCAATGCTTACTTCAATGATACTGTATTTATGCACTAGTTCCTTGAGCGTTATAGTTTTGCTGATATGCATTCTTCATTAAGTGATCAAATCTAAATGCCTGAATTGCATTGCTTTTGGTAGCTCTTATGCCAATTGCGAGCTGAATTTTAATAGATGCTATTAGACAAGAATCCACTAATATGTGTTACAAACCTATGATGCATCCCGACACGTTATTAACGAGTTTGAAGACAGTACTTCTAATAATAATAGTAGTCTCAGGCATGGAATTATTTCCAAACTCCACCGTCACATGCTAGACAGTGTGTTTTATCACAATATCTTGTGTGTGTGCTGTGATTTGTAAAGTATAATTTTTTTAAATAAAATTCTGATTTATATACAGGTTTTTATTTTCATTCTGAACTTTAATGGATAATAATGAGACTCTTATTTATTTTCCAAGCCGTATGATATATTTGAATTAGATCTATAATTTTATTTTTTAAGAAAAACAGTAAAGT